>SKCR01024269.1:0-32892 GCA_019454045.1 Zanthoxylum bungeanum
AATGAACATGGAGACCCCCTTATAAAGGCATGGAAGGGTGCCTAAATGACACCCGTTGGGTTGGGGTGCAACCCTCTAAAGGGTTATACCCCTCCCATGCATCCTTTGGAGCCTATAACCATATTATTTTCAATTGGAGGACATGTCCCTATGGGGTACCATCCAAGGGACATGTCTCTCCTCCATCCATATAATATTGAAGAATTTCCAACAGAAATTTAGTTTACAACTGCTCTTATCCTTTAGGATTTTAGTTTTACTAATTCAACTCTTGTGATGTCTTTATATTGGACAATAATTAGTAAAGAAGTATGCCATTCTTTTCCAACTCTGTTTCCATTAGTGTTGAAGGTTTGATTTTCTGCCAACCCCTTTCCTACGAGGCCATTTGTCCGTTTTAGGTATCCGAAGAAAGTGCTCGGGAGCTGCTCTCCTGAACGGTATAGCACGGTTTCGTCCCAGTAGAGAGTCTCACCCATGTGGGTGTGGTTGTTGGGCAAGCACGACTGAAATATGGGCGCTCGTGGGGCTGTATTGATTTTTCTATAAATCGTGCATGCCTTTGTGTTTGGTTGAATATGGATTGCAAATCTAAGGTTCGAGTCCAACCAAACACAAAGGCATGCACGATTTACAGAAAAATCGATACGGCCCCATGAGTGCCCAAATTCCAGTCGTGCATGCCGAACAACCACGCCCATGTGGGTGAGATTCCTTACGAGAAAAAAACCGTGCGGGACCCCCAAAACAGACAAATGGCTTGTTAGGAAAGGGGGTGACAGAAAAGCACACCTCCAAGTGCAATGCTGCAAACTTCATTGACGTGAATAATTTCATCTGGAAGAAGCTAATAATCTAGATTATTTTCTTCGGAAAAGAAGGTTTGAATATTAACTCACACCACGCCCATCAGATTTGAAAGAATTGTGTATGGAACTCAGATTCGAGAATTACAAGAATGAGTGCTTGAACATCTTATGATGGAATCTTACATGGTTTATATTGACTTTACTTTCAACCATGAGTCAAAAGATGTTATTCATTTCATTAATGAGCATAGATTTTAAGAGATTGCTTGAACATTTCCCTCCTTTTTTGGGTCAATTATTAGAAAGAAGCGCTTATTCTCATAAGTGTTACTAATTCCCCCAAAACACTCATTCCTGCAACCCCTTTAAAATATAAATTCAAGGTGTCCTTGGTTGGCTACCGGAGGTTGATCCAAGACCTGCACCCCCTTTAACTAGATAAAGGCATTTCTAGCTAAGCAGATCTTTGTCAATACTTTTCAATTAGGAAAGTATCAGTTCACTTTGTCTCAAGCACAACTTTGAACTCCAATTGGGTAATCGTGTAAACAACATCAAATTAACAAGTCCAATTATGTCTCATATGCCATCATGTTCACATCACAACAAGATTGAAACCTTGATCCTATTATACTGCTTTTGTGAAATACGTTAGCTGCCAACTCTTAGGTTCTACTCTGGGGCACGAATACTTCAAGATAGCAGTCATAAAATACAGCAGCATCAGTCCAAATGTACGATATAAAGTTCACCATACACACACACACACGTCACCTTTTTTTTTTAATCAAATTGTATGAAATCCAAGAAATCCCACATCTAATGAACAATAGACTTCAATCTTCATCAGTACACAGTTCCACTCTATTCCATCTCTTTTCTAATGTAGCTTCTGCAAACCTAGCAACAACACCCTATGAAAGAAGTAGCGCATATACATTCCTAAGCATCTTTGTGCTCTTACTCTAGGACCTAATACAACACAGCAGCATCCTACCATTCCCACTACAGAGCCCAACTAAGAAATATTAATCACTTTACTGAAAGCATTGGTGCATCCTTAAATTTATTATCATCATTATTTTTCATATGTTGATGCAAGCAGGATAACTAGCTGAAATGCATTCATTAAAGCTAAAATACTAGCTGTAATGAATTTACTAGTGAATTCAGATACAAAAATCAGGCACAAAAGAGACTGCGTAAAAGTGATTTTTGAAATCTAGGAGGAGATAGATTTGAATGTCATGTGAAAAGTTTGTAATTCTTTTTTTATCTGAAAGATAGCTGTTTATACTCAAGAACACAATTATATTCGAAATACAAATCAATGGGAAAGAATATACTTAGGGAACTCATGGCATTCACCTTCAAGATCTTATCATGAGAATTGTCTGACAGTTAGTGACCCTTAATAATAGTTCTAAGGGAATGACCTCACAAAAAGTGAGCACAAATATTTTGCTAGGCAAAATGAGAAGAATTACATAAATTAGGACACATACTCTAAAACTCTGAAGATATGAGATTGTTCATTTGTGACTCATATTCGGATATTCAAAACTAATGTTTTAACCATAATTTATCTGAACCTAAACATTGCTTGACACGGGAGCCCACAGGCAACTTCAAATTACCAGACAAAAGGTCTTTAAGTATTTTTTTTCTCCATTTTTGGTTTTGTAGAGGGAATCTTGTTATTGTCCTTTAAAAAAAAATATATCACAGTGCACGAGGCAATCTCCAGAAATGTACCACAAATGATGCTTTTACTCGTAAAAGATAGAAGTAATGAACACACAAAAATAACCTCTATAACGATGTACTACTGATAAAACGGAAGCTAGGGACGACATTGAAGACTAAAACTTATTAAATAGCATTTCCAGTATGGCACTCTCACCTGATTAAGCATCCACTTCAACCCAACTGCAGCTGTGCATTCATTCTTGGAAGCACTACTGAACCAATCCAGATTATAAATATTGTCCAAAGTTTCCACGATGGTGGAAACATTACTCCTCCTTACTTTTACGGAGAAAATCTCCCCATTAGAGCTTATATTAGTATGATTATTTAACAACGTCTCAAACCACCCACTGCCCGATCGCTGCATTGACAAAATTGCAAAATACCGCACAGGATTGCATGTACATTCAGCCCTAATCATACACCATAAAACCATATCAAAACCATCACCATCGAAACTAAACTAAGGAGCAATAAAGACAATGCCTTACCGACTGTAAGTTTTGGGTTTGGGGTAATGCACATAAGGAATCTCCCACGGTTCAATATTAGGCACTGGACAAGACCTTTCAATCATTTGAACATTCGAAAATTCAGTCTTTGTAAAAGAGCTGATTTGCTTTACACAAACTGAGCATATATACACACCACAGGCCATAACAAACACCAACATTAACATTCTCAATACCAATGGAGACTTCTTAGGAGACTTTAAATTGAAAGTATCCTGTAAATCACAAATTACCCAGACGTCAAAACAGTAACAAACCACAAAACAAGTGACATAGGTACTCAACAATTAAGCTACATAATTAAAATATTAACCATTCATTAATCACTTTTAGTTGTAAACAAATTAATTAAACACACATGCTAAATAAAACGAAATCTGGGTAACGGGTTTGCTTCTGTTTGACAAAAATAAAGCCGGAAACAAAGGAAACAAAATATTATTTATTCAAAATCCAGATCACAGACACTCACATGGGAACTCAATAAAAAATAATTAAATGAAACAATAAAAATAGAAATCAAAACAGATAATGGGAAGAGTTATATAAACAGACCTTGGTGAAGGAACAAAGATAGTCAGCCATGGCTTTGAAAAACAAAGCTCAAAAAGTCATTTGTCAGCTCAGTCCTTTTTGCTCTCACTGAAGCTTTCTAGCTCTCATTTTAATTCATAAATCGATTTAAAGACAAGTGAACCAGAAAAATTTCCTCGTCTTTGGGAAAAAAAAAATTTAATTACAGATGCTTGTGATAAGACCGTTGTCACGGTTGCTCGTTCAAAGTTGTGTTTTGTGTTCTATTGATTGTTGCTGCTGATTCTTCGGTAGATATTGTAATATACTGGTGATGATGTAGGGAATAAAATCTTAATTTTATTTTTCTTAATTACAGATCTTCATTTTTTTCGTAATTACACGTTAAGTCTATTTTATTAGAAATGATAAGTAAATAAATTGATAATAAAATGAGGATAAAATTTATATTTTTATATATTTAAAAATTATTATTATTATGTTGACGGCGGATTTCGGTCTCAGGGACAATAAAGGTTTTTTTTTTTTTTTTTACTCCCGAGACAAACTTCCTCCAACTGTGAATTTGTTTTGTTTATGGGAAACCAAAAGCAAATTTTGCAAAAGATAGATAAATACATCAATTAACAAAGAGATTTAACGTGGTTCGGCGGATCAGATCCAACATACATCCACGGGCACAGAACGGACGATGTTTTATTACCGAAATATGTTTCTATGATCTATTTTGTGTTTACAAGTCTAATTCTCTCTTGTTCTCTTCTCAACTCTCAATGCTCTACTTACAAGCACGCTTTCCCCTCCTATTTATAATAGTAAAGAAACAGTTTTCCTTTTCCCATAAGAATTCTTAGTCGAAACTACATTCACTTCCCTTATCCTATTAGGACACTGACTTATCAATCTTTCCCCATGAAAGTAGGATAACTTATCTTCTTACCCGTAAAAATAGGATGTCTTATCTTCTGGAGCATATCCCGCCATATTTCTCGGTCTTCATAAGGTCGGTCACAATGGTCTTTTGAACTGAGAATGTTGTTATCGATCTGATAATGCCCGACCATTCGGTCTGGAGTGGTCGGTTACCGATCATAAAGTGCTCGGCCCCCTACTGTTGGCTTTTAGTGGTCGGGTCGGCATTAATGATCTTGACCAAGAAGGGAATTACCTTTTTATCCCTGTCGTGCTGCTTAAATACCATAGTGTTTGAAAATACCATCAACATCTGTCCTCTAGTTCTCGGTTCCAACGAGTATACAAGTTGGTGCCGGGAACTATATAAAAAGAATAGTACTCCTGATGGAGTGACGGCTGACCTTTGTGAGGAGAAGTTTATTGTCCTGTCACCACCACGTCCTCGGTACAACCAAGATGCTCGGTCTGACTTCTTTTCCTTACTATAATAACTTTTTACAATCATATTTATATATGTATTTTTATATGTTTCTATTCCACTTTTTTTTTTATCTTTCATAATTTGCTCTAATTGCTTTCCCGCAAATGATCACTCGAGGTCCGGCCGTGAGGGGACAACCCGAGCCGAAAATAAGATCATGTAGTGGAACGAAACCCGACTCCGAGCTAGGAGAAACACTTGGCTCTGAGGGAATGTTACGTTCCCAGTTCAAAAGACAGACTCGGTGGGACGTAACCCGACTCCGAGCTAGGAGAGAAACACTTGGCTCTGGGGGAATGTTACGTTCCCAGTCCAAAAGACAGACTCGGTGGGACGTAACCCGACTCCGAGCTAGGAGAAACACTTGGTGTAGACAACAGAACTTGACGACGCTGTTCTAGGCTCGCGGCCTAGTTGGGAGTACGAAATAACATGGAGTCGCCACCCGGTATGAACCGGGACAAAGATTTAAGGCCGCACTCACCCCTCGCAAGGGAAGACCTCAAACCGTTGGGTTCAGAATGGTCACTTACTTATGTCATTTGTGATGATATAATTTGTGCAATAAACTAACCGAATCTATTCAACATTCATGCTCAAGGGTAATCTACGCCTAAGTCCGCATGCATAATAATAACAATGAGAACCTATATCTAAGTTCGCATACTTCAAAGTAAGTTGTCATAACGGCAAACACGCAATAACATACAATCATCACACAAGCATGCTCAATTATCTAATGCGGAAAATAAATAAGAATCTAAGCATAAATATAAATTTAAATCCCTAATGTGAAAACAACCTAATCATACATAAAGAAATAACTTTCCATCGACTAAATCATGTTAAGATAAATAACATGCTAATAACCTAATCATGCTTAAATAAAAAATAAATAACCTACAAACTATAACATGCTCAAATACACGTTTGGATGGAACGAAATATGTCTCTCTTAAGTGGTACGTGGCATTGTATCCCAAGTACAAACCACACTACCGTCCATTCGGATTCGGCTATGGAATTTACGTCCGGGTTTCCATTCTATATACCACAAAAGGGAACACATATTTCGCTCATCCAACAATCACATCATGCCTCAAACGACTCTCATGCGATAATATTCAGATTAAATAAAATAAACGAAAGATGATGAATAAAAGGGTGCCCTCAGGTCTAACCTCTTTGGTCGTCTCAAGAAAGGGCGTTACACGTCCGTTGGAAGGGTGAATGATCCGCAACTCTTTTGGCTCACCAACTCAACGTCTTTCCTCGCTATTTTGCTGCTCGGGCTGCTATTTTTACTCCGTTTCGCTGCTGTCTTGCTGCTGCGTTTCAGGTCACTGTTTTGGTTATTTAGGGGCCTGTTTTGGGCGATTTGGAGGGCTAATTGGCTTACGGTTTAAGGGGTTTTAGGGGAAACTTTGTGCAGTTTTTTAGTGCAGTTTTAGGGTGGTTTTAGGGCTGTTTTATGGGTTAAAATCGCAACAAAAATTGGGCAAAATGGGGAGACAGAATGCGGCAGTTTAGGTGCAGTGCAGTGGGTGTTTTAGGCTTGGTTTCAGGCGTGCAGTAAGGCTATGTGTAGGGGCTGTTTGTGGCGACTTTAGGGCTGTGTAGGGGCTGTTTTGGCGTGGATTAGGGGTTGTGAAAGGAGGTTTAGGTGCGGCAAAGGGGCAGTGCAGTGGGTGATGGGCGTGAATGGAGGGATTGAAGGAAGGTGATTCACAGCAGTGAGAGCTTTAGGGGATGCGGAAATAAGGCTTGAAGGAGGTGTTTAAGCATGCAAAGGAAGGCTTAGACTTGTCTTGGGCGTGAATTTGACGAGTGTCTGCTAGGGTTATGAAGGGTGGTGAATGGTTCTTTTTATAGGCAAAGGGATGGGGGTTATCCTTGTTTGGGAAGGAGAATGATTTGTGCATTAATGTGATATCTTATGTGATAAGGAAAAATTTTAATTAGGGAAGTGTTTTTATTTAATTTTGATTTCTTCTCTTTTAGTTAGGGATATGATTTGATTTGTATCTTTTAATTAGGAAAGCTTTTGATGGGATTTTATTTGACTTTATTTAATTTTGGTATGTGATTTATTTAATTTAATTTTAATTTAATTTGTGACATGTGTTTTAAATGTTTTAATTATTATTGGATGTGATTTAATGGGCTTGGGCTAGGTGTGTGTCTTGCGAGGGTTTGGGCTAATGGTGTGTTTTAAAACAGAGATCCAACAAACGAACCCGCAACTACTCCAGCGAATTAATTCCAACAAAAATGTCAATTCTTGACTATTCCCTTCCGACGTCTGTTTCCCGCGGCTTTCACAACTAAAGAGGTAGTGTCTCCATACGAGACTCATCATCGGAACTTATATGCAAAAATGCAGTGCCTACAGTCGCCCCCACTTTGATGGGACTTGTGCAGTGTGTGACAATGACAATCCTATCAAATTACGTGCAATGCATTTTTACTTACCTGGCTCGCCAGCTGCCACCTGACTTGCTTGTTGCTTCGGATTGATTTGATGTGGTGGCGGGGTGCCTCGACCCCTGGGCTTTGTTCCCGAACCACCGAATGTGAACTGTGTTGATGATGCATTGGGCCCTCGACCTTGGGACGCATCCCGGAACTGCAACTGATGTGTGGGCCCTCGACCCTGGGACACATCCTAAAAAGTGATGATGAATGAATTCTTGGCTCGCCAGCTGCCACCTGACTTGCATGTTGTTTTGAACTGAAATGATATGATGGTGAGGTGCCTCGACCTCTGGGCTTTGTTCCTGAACCACCTAATGTGAACTGTGCTGATGATGCAGTTGGCCCTCGACCCGGGGACGCATCCCGGAACTGTAACCGACAATGGGGGCACCTCAACCCTGGGCACCTCGACCCAATACCGCTGACAAAGTGGGCATCGCCCTCAAACTGATGATGTAGTGTGGTCCTCGACCCTGGGACACATCCCGAAACTACAACTGATGATGCAGTGGGCCCTCGACCCTGGGACGAATCCCGGAACTGCAACTGACAACGGGGGCACCTCGACCCCTGGGCACCTCGACCCAATACCGCTGACAAAGTGGGACTTGTCCTTAAGATGATGATGTAGTGGGTCTTCAACCCTAGGACGCATCTCGGAACTACAACTGATGATACAGTGGGCCCTCGACCCTGGGACGCATCCCGGAACTGCAACCGACAATGGGGCACCTCGACCCTGAGCACCTCGACCCAATACCACTGACAAAGTGGGCCTCGCCCTCAAACTGATGATGTAGTGGGTCCTCGACCCTGGGACGCATCCCGGAACTACAACCGACAGTGGGGGCACCTCGACCCTGGGACGCATCCCAATACCGCTGACAATAGGGACCTCGCCCTCAAAATGATGATGTAGTGGGCCCTCGACCCTGGGACGCATCCCAATACCGCTGATAATAGGGACCTCGCCCTCAAAATGATGATGTAGTGGGTCATCGACCCTGGGACGCATCCCCAAAACTGCTGATGATGATGTGTCTCCATACCCGGAGTGCCATACCCGGTGAAACCGATAATAATGCTAATGTGGGCCTCGCCCCCAGAGTGTCATACCCGGCAAAACTGATATTGATGCTAATGTGGGCCTCGCCCCCAGAGTGTCATACCCGACAAGACTGATACTGATGTGGGCCACGCCCCAGATTGATACAGATGTGGGCCTCGCCCTCAGACTGATAATGATGTGGGTCTCGCCCCCAGAGTGTCATATCTGGCAAGACTGATACTGATAATGATGTGGGCCTCGCCCCCAGAGTGCCATTCGTGGCAAGACTGATACTGATAATGTGATAGTTCGTTCTTGAACCATGCTGTGAGGTGGTCCATTCCCGAACCGTTACTGTGTGAGGTGGTCCATTCCCAAACCGTTACTGTGAGGTGGTCCATTCCCGAACCGTTACTGTGAGGTGGTCCATTCCCGAACCATTACTGTGATGTGGTCTATTCCCAAACCTTGCTCCATTCTCGGAGTGCCATTTTCGGCGTCTGCTGACAATGGTCCAATTCTGAACCATGCTCCATTTTCGGAGTGCCATTTTCGGCGTCTGCTGATAGTGGTCTATTTCCGAACCATGCTCCATTTTCGGAGTGCCATTTTCGGCGAGTGATGTGATTGTGGTCTATTTCCGAACCATGCTGGTGTGATAGTGGTCCATTTCCGAACCATTGTTGGTGAGAGACAGTCCATTTCCGAACCATTACTGATGTGAGAGTGATCCATTTCCGAACCATTGATGATGTGAGAGTGGTCCATTTCCGAACCGTTGCTGATGAGAGATAGTCCATTTCCGAACCATTGCTGATGAGAGATAGTCCATTTCCGAACCATTACTAATGTGAGAGTGGTCCATTTCCGAACCGTTGCTGATGAGAGATAGTCCATTTCCGAACCATTGTTTTTGTGAGAGTGGTTCATTTCCGAACCATTGCTGTTGTGAGATAGTCCATTTACGAACCATTGCTGATGTGAGAGTGGTTCATTTCTGAACCATTTCTGAGTTAAAATAAGGGTCTTGTTCCCTGAATTGTGTTGAATGTGAGCTTTGTGCCCTCGATTGCCATACCCGGCAAGACTGATACTGAATGTGGGCATTATTCCCAGAGTGCCATACCCGGTAAAACTAATATCGTGTCTCCATACCCGGAGTACTATACTCGGCAAAACTGATGCTGTGTCTCCATACTCGGAGTGCCATACCCGGTAGAACTGATACTAGTAATGATGTGGGCCTCGACCCCAGAGTGCCATACCCGGCAACACTAATAATGATGTGGGCCTCCCCCCCAGAGTGCCATACCCGGCCTGTTCATTCTAGAATTGTGCTCCATTCTCGGAGTGCCATTCCCTGCTTGTTCATTCTCGAACTGTGCTCCATTCTCGGAGTGTCATTCCCGGCTTGTTCATTCTCAAACTGTGCTCCATTCTCGGAGTGTCATTCCTGGCTTTCTGATGATGTGTGGGCCTCAACCCTAGGACTCATCCCCAAAACTGATACTGATGTGGGCCTCGACCCTGGGACGCATCCTAAAACTGACACTGATGTATGGGCCTCGGCCCAAACTGATACTGATATGGGCCTCGCCCCCATGCTGATACTGATGTGGGCCTCGCCCTGGGACTCATCCCTAAAACTGATATTGACGTGGGCCTCAACCCTGGGACTCATCCTCAATCTGATACTGATGTGGGCCTCGACCCATGCTCCATCCTCAAACTGATACTAATGTGGGCCTCGCCCCAGCCGAAACTAATATGGGCCTCGCCCCAAACTGATGCTGATGTGGGCCTCGCCCCCAGACTGACACTGATGTGGGCCTCGCGCCCCAAACTGATACTAATGTGGGCCTCGCCCCAAACTGATATTGACGTGGGCCTCGCCCCAAACTGATACTGATGTGGGCCTCAACCCATGCTCCATCCTCAAACTGATACTAATGTGGGCCTCGCCCCAAGCTAAAACTAATGTGGGCCTCGCCCCAAACTGATGCTGATGTGGGCCTCGCCCCCAGACTGACACTGATGTGGGTCTCACCCCACACTGATACTAATGTGGGCATCGCCCCAAACTGATATGGGCCTCGACCCAAGACTGATACTGATATGGGCCTCAACCCTAGGACTCATCCCCAAAACTGATACTGACGTGGGCCTCAACCCTGTGGGATTCATTCTCGAAAACTACTGATAATACGGGCCTCGCCCCTTGGGATTTATTCCTGAAACTGATGATAATGTGGGCCTCGACCCTGTGGGATTTATTCTCGAAAACTGCTGATAATACGGGCTTCGCCCCTTGAGATTCATTCCTGAAACTGATGATAATGCAGGCCTCGACCCTAGGATTCATTCCTGGATTCATTCCAACACTCTAACGATGTGGGCCTTGACCCTGAGACTCATCCCCAAAACTGAAACTGATATGGGCCTCAACCTTGGGACTCATCCCCAAAACTACTACTCATATGTTGCTAATTCTGGTTGGCTTGTCTTTGCCGCTTTCTCTTTTCCTTCTTTGAAACCTGTGAATATAAAACAAAACAAACACAAAAAAAGAATGCAAAATATGTTACGTGTATGCATGCATGCATGAATGAATTTCCTATTCTGTTGGGTTAGGTCTTCCGCCTGTTCTCCGGGTGATTGCTCAGTCTTCTCTCTGGTCTCATGGCTCAATATCTTGTTATGTCCCGGATTCACGAGGTGGTAGACTGGTCACCCCCAGTCTTGGTTTAGCTTTATGTTGTCCGCTGTTTGCACTTGGTCAAGATGAACTATATGGTGGGGCCTTCCATATCATCATATTATATTACATGCTACAAAATAGTCCCAATAGTTATACATATCATCGTCCTCAAAGAATGCTCAGTAATGAAACCAGAGAACTTTCAAAACACCCAATGCAACTCAAATCCAAGTCTTTGAATAAATGATCTAAGCCTGACTCACTGTGTGTGTGTGTGCAAATGTTCTTTCACAGCTTGATCCTTAAGTAAGCCAACTCCATGATTTCGTTTCAAAAATCGGGATCGATGGGTCAAACCAACCTAGATGTCTCAATTATGCTTGCAGTTGCTTTTTTGTGCTCAATGTGGTATGGTTTTCTTTCTCTTTTGTCTCTTTTTTTCTTTTCATTTTGAACTTTCTTTTTTTTTTTCTTTTTTTTTCTTTTTTTTTCTTTCTTTCTCTTTTTTCAACACATCTACCCTTTAAGGTAGCATTTCTCCTCATGGTGGTCCTAATACTCGCCCATGGGTAGCTTCACGCTTATCGGTTATAGGTGGTTCAATTCTTTTCTTTAGAGACTTTTCTTTCATTTTCAACCATACCACACATCATAACATAAGCAAATCAAGATAGACATCTAAGCAAACGATCATTCACCGACCTACAATTTCTTCAACTAGTCACTTTGCTAACTACTCAGGTTTTCACTGCTAAGACCCTATAGTGAAGTGCTTACGAGTCTAACATAGATCACTCAAAGAATCAGATAAAAGCACATCAAGAGTTTATTGTTTCTAAGATTTCATCCTAAAGCAAACGATTTCATCATTGGACTTATGTCTCACTATCAAGGACTAAAAAACAAACAACAATTTCTTTTTTCATTTTTTTTCTTTTTTTTTTCATTTTCTTTTTTCATTTTTTCATTTTTTTTGGGCCCACCATGGTCTTTCTATCCTTGCAGTAAAGTTTTCTGTTCCTCGGTTTCCTTTTCCACGATATCCATGTTTGTTAAACTCTTTTTGACAAATCTTTCTTTCTACTCTAACCCAACGGATATCTATGATGGCTTTTAAGACACATGGGTTAACATGATGCATGTATACATGAGATGCATGAGATGCGTGTGATGCATGGAATATATAAGTCGGCCCATTATCATTTTAAAGCATTCAATCATACTATTGCGCGATGCAAACTTGTCCCAGTTGAAAATGCCCAACAAGTTTACACTTTGCGATAACATGGATAAACAACTTCAAATGATACGAGGCCTAAACACAAAATAGACCATCGATATTTTAGAAGCTTTTGGCCCAATCGCCATAAAGCACAGACTCATCCCAGTTTAAATGGCCCAACAACCCCATACCTCATGACAAAAAGTCCAACTGAATCCAAATGACGATGGTCCTAAACGCAAACATAAAGGAATAGTCTCTATTAGTCCGACAACTACGGTTCACTTGTGGGTTTACGGGAATGTAGACAAAGGCTCTCGCTGGCGAAGGATTGCCCACAACTAGGACTCCCCACTCAAGGGTTCGAGCGACCAAGTGAGCGCACCTTTTTTATACCTTACGGTACGTGCCAACAAGTTATGGTGCGTGACTGACTGTCAAATGGATTTCCCGTTGTAGATTCCCCAGAGGGAGGGTGGAGCGAACTCTCTTAAATACCCAAGCCTCTTAGGCTCTTATCTCGCTTGGTGACAGGAATAAACAACGAGTCCTCCAAATTAGTCCATCACAGTAAGCTACGAGTACATGATTATCTAGGTGCCTTCACAACTTTTCCTTATAGAAAGGTAGTGAATGAAGGAAGGCACCAAACCATTACCAAGCTTTAATAATGCATTTGATTAAACCCCTTTCAACCCACTATAGACACGGTTAACTAAAGCACAAATCATAAACATCACAAGACATGATTTCGGGGCCAATTCTTTATCCCCAGTGGAGTCGCCAGACTGTAGACAACAAAACTTGACGACGCTGTTCTAGGCTTGCGGCCTAGTTGGGAGTACGAAATAACATGGAGTCGTCACCCGGTATGAACCGGGACAAAGATTTAAGGCCGCACTCACCCCTCGCAAGGGAAGACCTCAAACTGTTGGGTTCGGAATGGTCCCTTACTTATGTCACTTGTGATGATATGATTTGTGCAATAAACTAACCGAATCTATTCAACATTCATGCTCAAGGGTAATCTACGCCTAAGTCCGCATGCATAATATAACAATGAGAACCTATATCTAAGTCTGCATACTTCAAAGTAAGTTGTCATAACGGCAAACACGCAATAACATACAATCATCACACAAGCATGCTCAATTATCTAATGCGGAAAATAAATAAGAATCTAAGCATAAATATAAATTTAAATCCCTAATGTGAAAACAACCTAATCATGCATAAAGAAATAACTTTCCATCGACTAAATCATGCTTAAGATAAATAACATGCTAATAACCTAATCATGCTTAAATAACAAATAAATAACCTACAAACTATAACATGCTCAAATACAAGTTTGGATGGAACGAAATATGTGTCTCTTAAGTGGTACGTGGCGTTGTATCCGAAGTACAAACCGAACTACCGTCCATTCGGATTCGGCTACGGAATTTACGTCCGGGTTTCCATCCTATATACCACAAAAAGGAACACATATTCTGCTCATCCAACAATCACATCATGCCTCAAACGACTCTCATGCGATAATATTCAGATTAAATAAAATAAACGAAAGATTATGAATAAAAGGGTGCCATCAGGTCTAACCTCTTTGGTCGTCTCAATAAAGGGCGTTACACGTCCGTTGGAAGGGTGAATGATCCGCAACTCTTTTGGTTCACTAACTCAACGTCTTTCCTCGCTGTTTTGCTGCTCGGGCTGCTGTTTTTACTCCGTTTCGCTGCTGCCTTGCTGCTGCGTTTCAGGTCACTGTTTTGGTTATTTAGGGGACTGTTTTGGGCGATTTGGAGGGCTAATTGGCTTACGGTTTTAAGGAGTTTTAGGGGAAACTTTGTGCAGTTTTTTAGTGCAGTTTTAGGGGTGGTTTTAGGGCTGTTTTATGGGTTAAAATCGCAACAAAAACTGGGCAGAATGGGGAGGCAGAATGCGGCAGTTTAGGTGCAGTGCAATGGGTGTTTTAGGCTTGGTTTCAGGCGTGCAGTGAGGCTATGTGTAGGGGCTGTTTGTGGCGACTTTAGGGCTGTGTAGGGGCTGTTTTGGCGTGGATTAGGGGCTGTGAAAGAAGGTTTAGGTGCGGCAAAGGGGCAGTGCAGTGGGTGATGGGCGTGAATGGAGAGAGTGGAGGAAGGTGATTCACAGCAGTAAGATCTTTAGGGGATGCGGCAATAAGGCTTGGAGGAGGTGTTTAGGCGTGCAAAGGAAGGCTTAGACTTGTCTTGGGCGTGAATTTGACGAGTGTCTGCTAGGGTTATGAAGGGTGGTGAATGGTTCTTTTTATAGGCAAATGGATGTGGGTTATCCTTGTTTGGGAAGGAGAAAGATTTGTGCATTAATGTGATATCTTATGTGATAAAGAAAATCTTTTAATTAGGAAGTGTTTTAATTTAATTTTGATTTCTTCTCTTTTAGTTAGGGATATGATTTGATTTGTATCTTTTAATTAGGAAATCTTTTGATGGGATTTTATTTCACTTTATTTAATTTTGGTATGTGATTAATTTAATTTTAATTTTAATTTAATTTGTGACATGTGTTTTAAATGTTTTAATTATTATTGGATGTGATTTAATGGGCTTGGGCTAGGTGTGTGTCTTGCGAGGGTTTGGGCTAAGGGTGTGTTTTAAAACGGAGACCCAACAAGCAAACCCGCAGCTACTCCAGCGAATTAATTCCAACAAAAATGTCAATTCTTGACTATTCCCTTCCGACGTCCGTTTCCCGCGGCTTTCACAACTAAAGAGGTAGTGTCTCCATATGAGACTCATCATCGGGACTTATATGCAAAAATGCAGTGCCTACACTTGGCTCTGGGGGAATGTTACGTTCCCAGTCCAAAAGACAGACCCGGTGGGACGTAACCCGACCCCGAGCTGAGAGAAACATTTGGCACTAGGGGAAATCTTACGTCACCAGTCCAAAAGACAGGCTCGGTGGGACGTAACCCGACCCCGAGCTGAGAGAAACACTTGACACTGGGGGGAATTTTACGTCCCTCGTCCAAAAGACAGGCTCGGTGGGACGTAACCCGACCCCGAGCTGAGAGAAACACTTGGCACTGGGGGAAATGTTACGTCCCCAATCCAAAAGACAGGCTCGGTGGGACGTAACCCGACCCTGAGCTGAGAGAAACACTTGGCACTGGGGGAAATGTTACGTCCCAGTCCAAAAGACAGACTCGGTGGGACGTAACCCGACCCCGAGCTGAGAGAAACAAAAATGACATCGGCGGAGAGAATCCAGCCTCGAGCCGAATAACCAAGTGGCTCGGCGGAATGAATCCAACCCTGAGCCGATTAACCAAGTGGCATCGGCGGAACGAATCCAGCCCCGAGCCGATTAATCCTTGGGACTTATTCGGAAGGGAAGTGAACCAACCTTGAAGCCCTATCGAATTTGGCATTGGCGTCCCCTTGCCAGACCCGCGAAAGACAAAAACAAAACTTTGGAAAATAATATCAAAAAATGGGAGTGACTCGAAACGAAACATTTTGCAAGTGTAAACAACAGCACGGATACCTCAAAACAGCGTTATGCCCGAGGTCTCCAAAACAAAATTTTGAATCTTTCAATTCAGAGTCCCGGCGAAGCAGGATTAGGATCAAAGAGCGTTTAGGATGGTAATGTCACATTCCTCTATACGTCAGGTCACTATGGAGCATGTGTTTCGTCCGAGGGCTCCTCCTTACAACGCTGGAGCAAGTATACGCCACGAGAGTGTAATCCTTCCTCGTGCTATGCTTCTCACAGACCCGAATGACCAAATAGGTATAATCAAAGAGTGTCCGAAATATTAAGGGCATGCTCCTCCTTATGTTCGGTAACACTGAAGCAAGCAGACGCCACGAGGGCATAATCCCTCCTCGTGCTATGCTTCTCACAGATCCGAATGACCAAATAGGTAGGGATCAAAGAATGTCCGAAAATAAGGGCATGCTCATCCTTATGTTCGGTAACACTGGAGTAAGCAAATGCCACGAGGGCATAATCCCTCCTCGTGATATGCTTCTCACGGATCCGAATGACCAAATAGGTAGGGATCAGAGAGTGTCCGAAACATTAAGGGCATGCTCCTCCTTATGTTCGGTAACACTGGAGTAAGCAAACGCCACGAGGGCATAATCCCTCCTCGTGCTATGCTTCTCACGGATCCGAATGACCAAATAGGTAGAGATCAAAGAGTGTCCGAAACAATAGGGGCATGCTCCTCCTGATGTTCGGTAACACTGAAGTAAGCAAACGCCACGAGGGCATAATCCCTCCTCGTGCTATGATTCACGGATCCGAATGACCAAATAGGTAGGGATCAAAGAGTGTCCGAAATATTAAGGGCATGCTCCTCCTTATGTTCGGTAACACTGGAGTAAGCAAACGCCACGAGGGCATAATCCCTCCTCGTGCTATGCTTCTCACAGATCCGAATGACCAAATAGGTAGGGATCAAAGAATGTCCGAAACATTAAAGGCATGCTCCTCCTTATGTTCGGTAACACTGGAGTAAGCAAACGCCACGAGAGCATAATCCTCCCTCGTGCTATGCTTCTCACGGATCCAAATGACCAAATAGGTAGGGATCAGAGAGTGTCCGAAACATTAATGGCATGCTCCTCCTTATGTTCGGTAACACTAGAGCAAGCAAACGCCACGAGGGCATAATCCCTCCTTGTGCTATGCTTCTCACGGATCCGAATGACCAAATAGGTAGGGATCAGAGAATGTCCGAACATTAAGGGCATGCTCCTCCTTATGTTTGGTAACACTGGAGCAAGCAAACGCCACGAGGGCATAATCCATCCTCGTGCTATGCTTCTCGCAGATCCGTTGGTCAGACAAAATGTACGGGAACACATTCTCTGCAGCCGTATTTCCCCAATTGTCTTCTTTGGGACGCAGACCCCTTTGAAGTGCCGAACAAATGACTTAATGATTTGCGTGAAGCTTTCGATGATCCCTGGGGCTAGACTTCTGAACCACAGAATGGCAGATCCTCCCAAGTTTAGGGGGAATACTTTGCAAACGGCATCCCCTACTACTCTTTGGACTCCATCAATATGACAAAACTCTCAATATGAGATTTTGGATCAGTGTGGCCTTTGTAGGGTGTCATGGACGGCATGTTGAATCGTCTTGGGAACTTTACTGACCTTATTTCTTCAGTGAGGGGGATTCAGCCTCGTCGTCCCGAGCGTCTCCCGTATTAGTTTTAAGGTTCACTCCCCACTTGGACATTTCTTTTCTTAACCAAGATTTTATATTTCCATCTGTGTTACCGTGCCGCCTCCTGCGGCCTTCTTTGCGTCTGTCACCCCATGTGCGGCGTTCCTAATGACTTGAGATTTCCCGTCCAGTTTCACCATACTTCATGTCTCCCCTTCTGGTGTCGCGGGGGACATCATAGGAAGAATCTGGCGACTGTCTCCCCTCTTCTTCTTCCCACGTATCCTCCGTTTGTAAATCTTTTTCTACCACTATGGACCTCATCCTGTAGGGACCCTTCCTCCTAGGTTCATCGTCATCACTCACATCTGCAACCCTTTTTCCTTCCGCTATTTCGCCTCTCCTCCGACTGGTTCCGGCTTCAAGTCTCTCATTATTCGTCTCTTCCATCCTCTCCAGTTTGTTCATCATGGATTTCAAAAGGATTTGATTTTCCTCCTTATCTTTCCTCATATTTTCCTCCATATTCTTCATCCAATCCGCTATTGAACTCCCTGACGACCGGTGATTTCCACATTATGCCATTGTCTTACTACGCATGCTGCTTTTTGTTGGAGGTCCCCACAGACGGTGCCAACTGTTGACGGCAGATTTCGGTCTCAGGGACAATAAGGGTTTTTTTTTACTCCCGAGACAATCCTCCTCCAACTGTGAATTTGTTTTGTTTATGAGAAACCAAAAGCAAATTTGGCAAAAGATAGATAAATACACCAATCAACAAAGGATTTAACGTGGTTCGGCGGATCAGATCCAACCTACATCCACTGGCACAGAACGGACGATGTTTTATTAGGAAATATATTTCTATGATCTATTTTGTGTTTACAAGTCTATTTCTCTCTTGTTCTCTTCTCAACTCTCAATGCTCTACTTACAAGCACGTTTTCCTCCTATTTATAATAGTAAAGAAACATTTTCCTTTTCCCATAAGAATTCTTAGTCGAAACTACTTTCACTTCCCTTATCATATTAGGACACTGACTTATCATCTTTCCTTCCCCATGAAAGTAGGATAACTTATCTTCTTACCCGTAAAAATAGGATGTTATTATCTTCTAGAGCATATCCCGCCATATTTCTCGGTCTTCATAAGGTCGGTCACAATGGTCTTTTGAACTGAGAATGCTGCTATCGATCTGATAATGCCCGACCATTCGGTCTGGAGTGGTCGGTTACCGATCATAAAGTGATCGGCCCCCTACTGTTGGCTTTTAGTGGTCGGGTCGGCATTAATGATCTTGATCAAGAAGGGAATTAACCTTTTTTACCCCTGCCGTGCTGCTTAAATATCATAGTGCTTGAAAAAACCATCAACAATTATTATTATTATTTTTAAAAAAATATGAAATCATTAAATTATAATTTTTAAATACACAGAAGGTAAAAAAAAATATTTTGATCCCTTATCCTCGATTTATTCACTTTTCACTCATCCTCTTTTATTTTAATAATAACAGTTTAAAATGCAATATTCATCCATTATTGTTAGAAACAGTTAAGATCTAATGTGTAGTTATGAAAAAATAAGGGTTTTCTTAAATATTAATAAAATTAATAGAGTTGATGGAAGGGAGAATTCCAAAAAAAAAAGCTAAAATTATTAGGCTCTTCTAATTTAATTCAAGTACAAAAGATTCTTTTCATTTAGTACATTTATATGTAAAAAACCTTAAAAATATACATGATTAAAAAAAATATTATTATAAGTTTGCAAAAAGAGAAAAACGCATGATTAAATAAAAAAATAGGAGTTTTTTTTTTCAACTTTAAATTTAAAAAACTAAATATCTCCTCAAACATAAAATATTTTAAGAAAAATTATAAATTATTAATCTATACATCATAAATTTTAAAACAAGTACTATGATCGATATATTTCGATAAAAAAATGGAGATAAAAATGACCTTGCATTTATAAGTTACAGATCAATATTTTTTAAACATTCATGTCTCCTTTATCCGGATTCCAAATTATAATTTGTATGTGTAATATCCCGAATTTTCGAATATTTCTAAAAGATACCTACACCGAAGTTAAGGTCTAAAAACGAAATGATATTGGAGAATAAGAGTTTAAGTGTTGAGAAATAAATTGGAATATCTTAAAGTTGAGTTTTGTTGCATTGGAAGCGCGTGATTTCAAGAACCGGTTTCGAGAATTTTTTATATATTTAATATGAGGAAGTTGTGTTGTTTCTGTTATAAAAATAACAAGTGAACTCCGATTGAGCTGATTCTGGACTCATTGAAAATATTTGTCCAAGATGAACAATTTTCGTGTTAAATATTTTTTGAAGTTTACATCAGAAATGCCAAAAAAGGTGAATTGTCGACATAGTGCACTGCTAGAGATCTTCTTGCAATTTGATGGGGACCTGAATGTAAATTCCAGAAAATGTATTATATAAACCCAAAAATATTTCATAATTAACAAATGGCCTAAACCCTTTACCCAGAAGAGGCAGGCAAGGAAAGTGGTCAGCGGTACTGCACTAGCGGATTCGTCCGGCAACCCTTCGTTGGTTGGTGGGCTGCAGCCGCCTGTGGTGGCCGAAATCGACAGGAAAATGGGAGAAAGGCTGCGGCTTTTTAGGTCTCATTTGTCTTCATTTCTTGATCTCACGGAACGAGCCACATATCAAATCGAAACCCTCGATAAACACTACAAGGATGTCAACTTAGAAATTTGATATCGGTGATATAGGGAATACAATCTTAATTTTATTTTTCCTAATTACATGTCATCATTTTTTTTCGTACTTACACGTTAAGTCTCTTTTATTAGAAATGATAAGTGAATAAATTGATAATAAAATGAGGACAAAATTTGTCTTTATAAACATTTAAAATGTTATAATTTTTTTTTTAAAACATGAAATCATGAAATTATAATTTTTAAATACACAAAAGATAAAAAAAAAAAATTATGTCATCCTTTTATCCTCCATTTATTCACATATCACTCATTCTCTTTTATTTTTATAATAACGATTTAAAATGCAACAACCATCCTTTATTGTTAGAAACAATTATATATATATATATATATATATATATATATATATATATATATATATATATATATATATATAGTTTATTTTTATCATAAATTATTGATGGTGTAAAAGAAAAAATTCAGTTGGGGCTTTATTGATGGTGTAAAAGAAAAAATTTAGTTGGATTTTTATTTGATATGAAATAAATTAATTATGTAAGGGTTTATAGATAAAATTTAAATTATTTATTAAGCACTAAATATTAAGTTAAAAAAATAATTAACTTAATCCTATTTAATTATTTAGAAATTTATTAAAAATCATATTTCTCATCACTTATTATAAAAAACCAACATGTAAATTAGTTTCATCTTTAGTCCAAATGTTTTAAATTTTATTCATCTTTATATCTTTTTTTATTCATCTTTAATCATTTTTAACTAATAAGAGACTTGACCTAATTTTTCTCATTTTTACTATTATCTTAAAAGGAAGATTAATTTCACATTAACATTATTTTTCTTTAACATATAAGGTGATGGACAACCTGAATATATTTTTTTAATTCTTTAACTCTTAACTCTTATAAGATTTAAACTTACTTAGACACTACATTTTGAAAGTATTTTTTTTTACTTCAAAAGATAAATGAGTTGACTAACCCAAATATATTTTAGCCCCTTAACTCCCCCGAGATTTAAAATTAGGCATTTGTAAACGTTGTATTTTTATAGTCCGATAATGAGTCTCTTATGAGGACACATCTGAAGAGTTTAAAGAATTTATAAGGTTTAATGCTGGAAAAGAAAGAAACCCTAAAAAACCCAAAAGCCAGAGTTCTGACTGGAAATCATCTATGTCTGGCTGGGCATAAACCATAATATCCTACCGAATCTTCTTAAATTATGACCGGATATGTATAGGATTTCCAAAATAGCAGAAGACTCGATATTCTAATTGGTTTCCATAATATAAAGCTTAGTTTCCCAAATAATATATTTCCTTAACATTTATTTTCCTTATCAAATGGATTTTTCCCTATTAACCACAGTCTTAGCACTATAAAAGAACTCATGATCTTCACAAATTAAGGATTCAGAAAATTTCAACTAACAAAAAGGCAGAAAACGTTATCAACCAAGAGAGGAAAACAGAGAGAAAAGACCGAGAAATATTCGCAGAAATCAATCACCCAGTAAACCATACCAAACACATACACGCAACAACCCGTGATTCTTTCCAGCAAGAGACCAAAACGATGAACTTGACCTTCAATAGTATTCTCAGAGCCGATTAACGCTTGAGGTATGACCCGAGGGCCCCTAAAACTTAAACTTTGTATTCAAAATTCCATGTTTTGTTGATATTGCATATCTGGCCGGATATACAATTGTCATATAGAAAATTTGGCCTTACAATAGGCTATATACGATCGTGTATACTTTTTTCCTTGTGATATATAAGATGGAAACCCATGCATAAATTTTATAGTCGATTCTGAATGGATGGTAGTATAGTTTGCACTTGTGATATAACTTCATGTACCACTTGGAAGTAGCTATGTGTGTCTTCTTCACCATTCTTTTCATCATTATTATTGTTCTGTGATTATTTATCGCTTTAGTTTTGTTATTATGTTATCATGTATGATCTTGTGCTCTGTGATTGCTGGATTTACGAGAAATGTACCTCATGTTACATGTTGCCATATTTTGTATTGCGCAATATATCCGGTTGGACTTTCAGTAAGTCCGGCCATATATCAATCTATATTCGGCTGAATATGACAATGTTTGGCCAGACTTTTGCGAAGCCAGGCCAACGAGATGTAATGCTATGTATGTTTAATCATGTTTTATTGCTTTGAATATTCTATTTATCAATTCAGTTTTCTTAATTGTTATAAATGTTGTATACTATATAAACTGTTTGCATGTAATTGCATTATAAGACATATGGATCTTTTTTCGAACCTGAATACTATACTGAAATCAGTAAGGGACCATTTCAAACTCAAATGAGTTTAAGACCGGACCTTGCGAGGGGTGTAGTACGGCCTTAAATCATTCACAGTGTTTTATAGTGGGTGTCAACTCCTTTATTCTCCAGTTAGTCCATCGTGGGCTAATACGTACTATTTACGAGCTACGAGCTCAACAGTGTCGTGGTCGCTGATGTCATAGGTATAGCGATAAACCATGTTTCGCTCCTACAATATTGTATTTTTAAAAACACTTATTTTTAATTTAAATAAATATTAAATATTAATTCTTCTTTCATATTTTTGGTATGTGAATGAAACCACTTATAGTATGTGAATGAAACCACGTATAGTCACATTGTGACTATGACTAAAGAAGTACACACTCAACCACACACCTAATTAACGGTTATTGTGTGATTGTTAGTAAAAAAAATAAAGTCACTATGACTAAATTATCAAACACCCAACTAATTATTAAATTATGATCGTGGTTAAAAAAATCACAATTCAATTGTGAGTCATTGTGTAACTATTAATATAAAAAAAAAAAGGTCACAAGTGTGATTGGGGGTCACAAATGTGACTAAGACCTACTCATGACTAAATTATCAGTCATCCAATTGATAGCCACATTTTAACTATAGGTAAACAAATACGATCATAATGTGATTGGTGTCATAAATGTGACTGAGGCACACCCAAGACTAAATTAGTAGTCATTAACTAATAGTCACATTGTGATTGTGACTGTGCTCAATATGACTGAGAGTCGACTAATATTACTGATGACCTAATGTAACTGAAAGTAAATAATGTGACTGGGCATACACAACACACTTTCAGTCATCAATGTGACTAAATTAAAAATGTGACTATAACAAATGTCAATATGAAGTATGTACGGCGTAATAATTTTGGGCTAATTTTGATCTTGTGTAAGTCTGAATTTGAGATAGGCTTGTTGATGAAAGTTATAGGTATGTATGTTAAGTGTATGTACATTCTTACATATTTTGATTTGGAATCTGGATGAATAAGATATGAGTGTTTGAAAATGACTAATTTGAAATCATTATTCTCTTATAAATGTAATTGTCATTTTTAATCATTTTTATGCGTCAAAATATATCGATAATGGGTGTTGTTTTTAAAAATTATGATTTGTATTTTAATAATATGTAATTTTTTTTATGAAACGTTTTATTTTTATTTATTTTTTTGGAGAAAATTACGTTTTAAATTAAAAGTGAAAAAATAAATAAATATTTTAAACACACACCCCACTGTAGGCATGGTGTGTTTTTTAATTTAAGTTTAACTTTATGTCTCATTTGGTAATTTTATAATAATAAAACTGAATGTAAATTTTTAAGTTCAACCTGGGCTAAATAGAAAAGCTTATATTCTAATTAGGTATAAAACCACTTAATCTTTTTTTAAGCTTAAATTTAGGGAAGAAAGAACAAAATAAATTATTAAAATTGAATCATATTCATCGATAAACACTAAAAAAATAAACTGGAGCTAAAAAATACTGATTATATTACAAGAGGTTAACGACATTAAATGAAGAGAACGACGTTGTTTTTGATGTTCACGCATAAGGGTGTGCACAGATTGGGTTGAACTCAATCCACCCAACCCACAAACTGTACGAGTTGAGATTTTTTTCAACTCAACCCGACGCGAATAACTCGTGGATTGGGTTATGAATTGAATATATTATTATTTTTTAAGAAATCAAAAGAATTAATTAAAAATTCAATGATGTATATTTAAAAATAATAAATAATAAAAAGAAAAAAAGATTAAAATATAAATTTAATAAAAAACATCAAAAATATCATATTATTTGTTGATGGTGTTTTTTGAGCATTACGGTATTCACAGTATTTGAGCCAGCACGACAAGGGCATAGGGGTAATTTCCGTTCTCTGGTTGACATTATGGTCAGACCGACCACGTTATGGTCAGACCGACCACATTATGAAAAGACCGACCACATTATGGAAGGACCGACCACTTTGGTACAGATGACTAAGCATTACAGAGGGCGGCAAAGACACTCTCAGCATAGAAGGATCGCCATGACCGACCTCATGCATGCCGACCAGGTAGCAAGGCGTGTTCAGGAAGAAAGAGCATCCTATCTTTTCGGATAATGAGACAAAATTATCCTACTATCACGGGAAAACTGGTGGAATTAGTATTTTGATAGGAAAAAAGGAGTAAAGGTGACTTGAAATTAGGAAACCTTGTAAGAAAAGGAGATTGGCTCAACTAGGAAGCCTTGTAGGAAAAGGAGTCTAAATTCTGTTATTATAAATAGGAGGGCAGGGCATGTGTAAAGGGGACATCTAAGAAATCATCACAAGAGTGAAAGATTCGAATTGTAAAGTTCCAATCTGTAAGAGCGAAAGAGAGGCCTGAGAAGTGTATTGGAGTAATAAAGAGCACCACCCTGTTCTTTCCCGTGGACGTAGGTCGGATCCCAAAAATCCACCGAACCACGTTAAATCACCTTGTCTGATTGGCGTATTTTCTTGTGTTCCGCTAAATTTGCTTTTGGTCCCCCATAACCAAACAAATTCACAGTTGAAGGAGGATTCCCTCGGAGGTGATATTCCCATATTACCCTGAGACCAAAATCCACCGTCAACATTATTTAAAATAAAAAATTAATTATAATAAATATACGTTATTGCGGATTATAGGTTGAAATTTTTTCAACCCAGTAAAAAAAATTCTATAACCCAACCCGTGGACCTTTGGGTTTGCACACCCCCTATAATCACACGGTATCAAATTGGCAACCATTATTTGTTATTTAAATATTGGTTAATGTTATTTCAAAAAAAAAAAAAAAAATTTGGTTTATTTATGCCCCACCCGTGTTTTTCAGTTCGCCTTTTTGTGAAGTTTGGTAACGGCCCTTTGCTTTTCCTTTCTCAATAATTTCTTTTTTAAGAAAATTAATTAAAGAAAATGAATTAATTAATTAATGCCGTAGTGCTTTTCTAACCACCGAAAGGTTTAACTTGATGATGAAATTGAAAACGAAAAATAATGATCGAGTAATGCCAGGCTTTATAATTATTTTATATAATTTTAAAATAAGTAAGGAGTGACACTTATTTTTATTTATTATTACTGTTTTTTCTTTTTAAGATTTGAATTCGAATAACAAATCAAATAAAATTACTTGAAAATCATACCGAATGAACATGTGACTATATCTCGAAAGATTAGTTCGGTTAGCTTAACACTTGCGGTAGATTAAAGTATTATTATTTAAATAATATTTTAATGACGTCAATTTTACAGGATTATATGTAATATGATGTAACAATTAAATTTATTAATTTAGACTATTATATTTTGGTGGAAAATATTTTTTATTTATATCTACACATATACTTCACAAATTAGTGATTCCATCTCATGATAATGAATTAAAAATTGGAAAATTGATATTTGTGTTGGATTAAATATGATAGTCATAACATGATTATCAAATAAATAGCGGAAACCAGAAACTTACCTCAAGCAATAGTAAATCAGATTCTTCAAATGCAAATCTCACAACAGGATGTTTCCACAGGAAGCCAAAACCAAATCTTATTTGTTAATTGAACCTCTATATTTTTCTAGTCTATTCAACACTGTAAATTCCTATAAATTGATGGAATGCACAGACTTTGTTGTTAGACCAGATACCATTTTATCTTATATTTTCTGAAAACTGTATCAGAACTCTCTGCCTTCTCCCATCAAAAAGACTATATATATATATATAAATAAGGGATAATATGGGTCATTATCCCTATAATTTTGGTAACTAACAAAAGAGAGGGAGATCATGGGAGTTACAACTTACGTGGGAGTTTGAGGAAGTTGATTTTAATTTAAACTTTAAGAGATAAAATTATTATTTACTTCCTTTAATATAAATAAATTATTTAGAAAAATAAATAATTAAATAATTAGTGGACCACCATAAGGCATATAAACAATATATGTCTAACATTCTCCCACTTGATCCATCTAGTCGTAACTCATAACCTTAACTCTCTCTAAACCATGTAAACAAACAAGAGTTGACAACTACAAGGCTGCATGTTCTTTATTATAAAGTATTACCTTCTATGTATTACAAAGTAATCTCCTCTTAACTGGATACATATATCTTTATAAATAAGCTTCTAAATGCTTATTGTGGGTCCTTTCTTTATTCAAATATTTATATTGTCATCATTATTTAACTTTATGTATACGAACTATATAAATGACAAAATTTGAAAATTAGAGTCATGTGAATAAACTGCAATCCATAAATACGGTATCTCAATTACATAAAATTCATATAATAGAATTGAGTCTCATATGTCCTACACGTTCTTTATACAAATTAGGTGGTAATCATTTCATCAAAGGATCTGCAATCATCAATTTAGTACTGATGTGTTCAATAACCACTTTTTGTGACTTAACATGTTCTTTAATAGCTAAGTACTTAATGTCGATATGTTTGCTATTATTGGATATTTAGTGTCATAAAACATCAATTCAACATGCAACAAACAAATCAAAACCAGAAAAATGAAAGTAGATCTAGTTTAACATGCATAAACCCTAAAACTTTGATAACAATAAAACCTGGTAAAATTGACGAAATGCAGTCTGAGTCGAGATAAATCTCTGTCCTTAAGAACTTATTAGCCCTGTCTCGGTGCTCTACGAATTTGTGGCTAATGTTCTCCCAGGATAACCCGAATTCCTCTTGTTCAAGGGGCACACCTTAACAAGATCTCGAACTAGGCAATGGTGGAATTCTCTCTCTGACTCAAAACCAAAATGAGACTCAAATTTTATGGATGCAATTCAGATTTCTTTCTGTGTGTATAAAGGAACAATAAAGCTTCATTTTATAAGCAAGAAAGGGTGCCTCAAGGGCACCTTTTGGGTTGAGGTGCAACCCTCCAAAGAGTAGTACCCCTCATTGTTGGACAGTTATGACCCATAGCGTCACTGTTTGTAAAAGGCATTGTGTTTTTGTACGAAATTAACTATGTAGTAATGAAATTGTCTTTTACCGTTTTGTAATTTAATTACTTTGATATATATAAATGGTAAAAGTCCATATGATTAGTTCCGGATTGAGATGATATGAGACAGTATCAATCCATAAAGGTTTAATCATTAAATATCTCTAGTCGTAGTATTATCGAGACTGGACATCGATAATACGGAATAGACTAGTATTGCACTTGTGCGCGTTGTGAGGGCATAACGGCACAGTTCTCATATGTTTAAGTATTGGATACTTATGCAAGTGCGATAGTAGGTTGTGTTTTACCGATGGTACGGAAAACAGCTTCGCTCTGGATAGACCCCGCGGAATCCCATTGGTAGTATGTATATGTGTCTATGGGAGTCCACTTCAGGGTAGGTGTATTTGGTCTTAACCTGAGACTTGCATTGCTAGTACTTGCGACAATCAGTAAACTTTCGTTTTGGTCGTCCAGGGCTTTAACAGGTTCTGTGTGCGCCTCTTCTAGGTTTATTGAGAATCGTAGTGTATTGGATGTGATGTCAAGATGGGAGTATCACTTCAGACATATGGAGATGATGATCACGCAGGGATTCAGAACTAGTTCTCTATAGTGTTGCAACCATCGTGATAATATGACAAGGTCATGATTATCCGATTCAAAGAGACTAGTTGCTTGATATCCGATATGTGCTTCGTACGGGGCAGACACTTTCCAGTCCTAGGCCTTGCACGTGACATCCGATACTGGATCGCAATACGCAATACTACGTATACTACGCCTGACATAGATTATATATTCTAGTAAGAATATTTCTGGAGAATTGGGTAGGCACGGTGCTTTGCTAGAAGCCAACCATGTCTTGTAAATCGGTAAGCACGTAGTACGAGGTACTCACTTTATCGGATAGTCCGATAACCGGATTTACTGCCACATATCCAGAGATCTCTTGGGTCGCTTCCCAAAGATTCACCGATGACAGCTGACTTAAAATATAATTAATCTGGGATTAATTTAGAGAGAGAAAATTAATCTGGGATTAATTGGGGCTTTATTTAATTCGGGATTAAATGTGTTCAGTAGAGAGAGAACGCGATTAATTTGGAATTAATCGGTAAAATAAATTTAATAGTTAAATTTGATTTTTCTATTTAATTTATTTAAATGGGCTAAAATTAATATATCGGATATATTAATACGAATTGGATTTCGTTACGAAATTAAAGTCGGACTTTAATACGAACGAACGAGTTAATTTAGAATTAATTCGTAAACGACGATCGTAATATAATTGCGAGGCATCAATATTTAATTAAATTAGATTTAATTATTTTAACGACGGAAGTTCGTTTAATTGGATTAAACAGAACCGAGCGCGCGCGAAAATGTTCGTAGAGATATTTGAATTTGAATTCAAATATGTGGGGCCCACTTCACATGTGTGGTAGGTGGTGGTAGTTGGCATTTATGCCAAGCCACCAACCACTCAACCACCTTGTTTTACTTTTTGTAAACCATTTACCAAACCTACCAAGTTTAGGGTAAAAGGGTGAAATAGTTTTACCTAAAGGTGAATAACAAAAAGGAAAAATCTCTACACTTGTTACACAACACATCATTTCACAAGTTGGAAATGAAAACCCTAGTTCTTGGAGACCTTTGGGCATGACCTTTGTGCCTCTCTTCACTTGGATTTTGTTCATCAAATCAACAAGCTATCACTTAAGCAAGTCAACAAAGGTGATAGGGAAACATCTCAAAAGCTTGGAATCATCAAAAGGTTGGATCTTGGAGATCATCCTCTCAAAAATTTTAAGCTCTATCCACTCATTGTAAGTTTATTCCGCACCTTATAATGATCATTGAAATGATTTTCATGCTTATTAGATCCTATGAATGTTCTAGGAACACTAACAATGGTATCATGAGCCTAATTTAAGCATGAAAATTTCTAGGGTTATGCGACCTAAATTTTGGGGCTTTTATGATTTGAGCATGATTATTTAAAATTGATGCTTTGAGTATGTTTACAACATGATAACTTAAAGTTATGCATGATTAGATTTGAAATAAATCAAAAGAATCAAAAGATAAAAAAATCTTATGGTGGCCGAAACTTACTGGTCAGTGCACTGTGCAGATTTTATTTTTTGTAACATAAATAATATGTTTGGATGCATGTTTAAATATTGATAGTTGGTTTAATATGATTAGAATCAATGTCTATAATGTTCATGTTAAAATCAAAGTGCATGTTGAGCATGAAATGATGATTTAAGTTCATATGTCTCAAGCATGCAATGATGTGTTTTGGCTTGATTTTGTGTTAAGCATGAATTATTGGACTAAGCATGATTAATTAAGTTAATTGATATTTTGGAAATATTGAGTTTAATTAATTAATTATGGCTAATACACTTTAATTAAAATAATTGTGATATTTGGAATATTATAATTATGTTAATATATGCCTTTAAAATGAGTTGGGCTAAAAGTGTGTATTTGGGCCTAATGGGCTTGGTTTGACCAAGTTTGGTTTTGGACTTTTGGATTTGATCCATTTGGGCCCAAAACCAATTCCATTAAGTCCAAATACATCACTTGACCCTTTAAAGATTTTAATTGGGCCTAATGGGCCTAAATTGATTTGTTGGCAATAGGGTGATTCCTATTGGGCCTTGGCATTTTGGGTTTGATCCATTATGGCCAAAGCCCATGCCTTAAGAATCAATTGAAAGCCCATTGGACTTTAATTAAAATGACATTGGATGTTATTGGGCCTTTGAGACCCATTAAGATTGGATTTGGAATCCAAGTCTTTAAGGCAAATAAATAAGTGTATGTATTTAATTTGGAATTAAATTGGAATTAGTATTGAATACAAATAATTTGGATTTAAATTTGTAGTTCAATATAATTCAAGAATACTTACTTAAAAGTATTTATTCTTAAATGAGTTTGACTCTTGCAAATCAAATCATTGTTTGAACATTGTTTGGTCACATAATTAAAGACTAATTAATTGGATTAGATTTGTTGTAATATATGCTTTGTATGATTACATGAATGTGTGATGAATGAATAGTGTATATCGGATGGATATTAGAAGGGTGAGGGCAATTTTGGAAATTGTAAAAATTTAGAATTTATTAAATTGGGCCTGCGTGTCGAGCCTTTTATCTCTTTACTCCTGTAATTCTCTTCTCACCTATTCCCCTCAATGTAAATGAGGTTTCTTTATTGTATTTGTAATTGGGTAGGAATAGAATAGTTCTAGCCGGGGAGAGGAAATGAAATGAAGTGATTTGTTCTAGGAACAATTGTTATATATCAATCCGCATATCGCTATTAATTTATTTTACGCGTTTTATGATGTTTAGAAGCATGCTTAAGGGTGTATGATGAGACCTAATCAAATATAATTAATTGGTTGCCAATTACGCGAAAAACCCTCAAAAACATATTAAGCGTTTTTCCTTCCGTTGAGTGATTCTTACTCAAGATCCAAAGTTGGCATTGGTTTTTTGGCCAAAGTCAAGACCTTTGTCAATTGCGGATGTGTTTGAATCATGAGAGTTTTGTTCCATATCGATGTCTTGTCCAAGTTGTGATTTGTTGGCCAAAGTCAAGATCACTTCTTGTCCATCGACATTGATTACGAAGCTTTCCATGTCAATGGGTCCCGCTTAACTGGAATCATTAAGCTTGTTGTGCCAAAGCCAAGGCTTAGTTTATTCAGAGGAAAAGGTTAGGAAAATATATTAGATATATTGGCATATAACATATATATGTTTCGGACTTGGATGTCCACCTACCGGATCTAGGAATTGGATGAGATCCAATTGATCTTCGAGATCTACCTAGTTAAGTTTTCATACAGCTTGTTGGCCAAAGTCAAGGTTGTGTGTTATTTAACGGGATCCTAGCCCACTAGGAAACTATGTTTCCCGAGTACTCGACAGAGGGTTATAGAGGCTCGCCGAAAAATAGTGGGAGGCTAGTATTGAATTTGCAATTTCATTCAGATACTTAGCTTTACGCGCTTTCAAATTATTTCGTCATAATTATTTAGTTGGACTAATAAAATGTTATTTTTCTTGTAACAGTTAGACTGTACCCAATATCGTTGACTAGATAGTTGGACTATCGTAGCCAAGATGACTGGAAATGGAAATGTCTGAGACATTATCATGGGCGAAAATGTCTTCAAGGGCACGAACTTTACCGATTGGGAAATGAATCTAAGGATAGTCCTTGGAGCCGAGAGGCTACTATATACGATACAGAGACCTCTTGGGCCTAAGCCCAAACCTGATGAGCTACTTGAGCTGGAGCTTTGGAAGACTCACAGCGATGATTGTGATACTGCTCAGTCTATTATGCTTGCTTCTATGACTCAGCATTTCCGTCGACAGAACATGGACTTGTATCCCTATAACATGTTGGCAAGGTTGCAAGATCTTCACCGATCTAACCGTAGGTCACGGAGATATGAGTTAGTAAAGAAGCTCTTTCGTTCGCGTTTGTCAGAAGGCATGTCTATTGAGTCCTATGTGGCACAGATGATTGCTGACATAGATGAGTTAGCTGAGATGGGGATAGTCTTTGAGGCTGAGATTACCATAGATATGGTCCTGCAATCTCTCCCCGACACTGGAGACAGTTCATCATAAACTATAATTTGATGAACACTGATGATACTCTTGGAGACTTACTGTCGGTTCTCAAGGAAGCTGAGAAAGAGCTGCTTAAGGGCAACAAGCGCGAGGCGCACTTTGCTTCGACATCTCATACGCCGAGGGTTAGGCTCAAGGCGACTGGAGGTGTGAAGAAGAAGAAGTATAAAGGAAAGGGCAAGGCCAAATCGTCAAGGGCTTCTGGGAAGCCTAAGGACAAATCTCAGGATGTTTGCCTCCAGTGCGGCAAGCGGGGTCACTGGAAGCGTGACTGCCGCGAGTACAAGGCGTTTCCGAAGGAGATTTAAAGCGGCAACGCACCAGCTTCAGATATGTTTGTTATAGAGATAAACATGACTACTTTTAGTTTTAAAAATTGGATTTTTGATTCAGGTTGTGGTACTCATATATGTACTGATGTGCAGGATCTGCAGATTAGCAGGAGACTGACCTCAGGGGGATTGATCTACGCGTTGGAAAGGGGGCACCAGTCGCCTTTGGCCGTTGGCACTT
>SKCR01024270.1:0-33130 GCA_019454045.1 Zanthoxylum bungeanum
CGCCACTAAAAACAATTTTAGCGGCGAAATTAGATTTCGCCACTAAAAGTAAATTTTTAGTGGCGAAAATAATTTCGCCACTAAATTTTCGCCACTAAAAGTCAGTTTTGTTGTAGTGTTTCATGTTTATCATTTTTCCAAAATCAAACCAGATTTGGGCTAAAAATGCAGAATAAAAATTCAGATGAATAGTACCCGAGGGCATTCTAGTAAATTCTATAAGTTTCTACATTTTTCCTATTGAAAAAGGGCAGTATAAAAAGGAACTATTCATGTATCCCTAGAAACGAATAAGAAAACGTTGAGGGAGAAAGAAAGGAAGAAAAAGAATAAGAGAAAGAAGAAATAGGAAGAAATGAGAAGAAGCAAATACTAAACAACCATTCAACAAACACGAAGAAGAAAATTTACCTTGAAGGCTTGAGGAATGAGGAGAATAAGGAGAAAGAAGGTAATCAGACTTAATCAAAATTGTTAAGTTTGAATTTTTGATGATTTTAGTAGATTGGTGACTTGAATATGATGAATGAATGAATGATTATGGTGTTATGAAATGGTGATTGTGGAAACCCTAATTTGTTAAGTTTTGGATATAAACTAAATGAGTGTATAGATTGGATATGAGTTAATGTTGAGGATGATATTGATGATATTTTGGGTGCTTGATTGTTGGACAATTATGACCCATAGTATCACTATTTTGTAAAGAACATGGTGTTCTTGTACAAAATTAACTATGTGACAAAGGAAATTGCTCTTTTATCATTTTGTAATTGGATTACTTAGATATATAAATGATAAAAGTCTATATGATTAGTACCGAATTAATATGATATGAGACAGTATTAATCCACGAAAGGTTTAATCATTAAATATCCATAGTCGTAGTTTTAGGACACAGAAATCAGCGACGTTGTTCCAGGCTAGTGGCCCGGTCGGGAGTGCGGAGTAGCCCGTGGGGGAATAAACCAGAGAATAATGGAGTCGCCACCTAGTGTGAACTGGGAAATGATTTAAGGCCGCACTCACCCCTCACAAGGGAAGACCTCAAAGGTCTCTTACTTATGCCACTTGTAATGAACGGATTCACGCAATAATATAACCAAGTCTACGCAACATACACATGCAAGAATAACCTATATCTAAGTTTGCATACATAGAGGTAAATAAAATAAAAGCAAGCACACAATCTCATGAACACATTAAGTTGATAGATGCAGAAATATGAATAAATAATAATTGTCTAAACATAAACATTGAAGAGATACAATTAAGTTCCTAACGCGAAAGAAATAACTAAATCATGCATGGAGATAACGTGTTATTTCTAATGAATCATGGATAAACACAAGATTAGATAAAATGAATATGTGCGTTTCTCAAGTAGTACATGGAGTTGTATCCCAAGTTCAGACCGCACTACCGTCCATTCAGATTCGGCTACGGAATTTACGTATGGGTTTCCATCCGATATACCACTGGAGATAGCACAAAATCATTCATCCAACAACAATAACATACATAAACCAACAATATGCATGCGAAGAAATACTAATAAATAATTGAAAAATATGAACGAGAGTAAATAAAAGGGTGCCCTCAGGTCTTCCCTTTTAAGTCGCCTCTTGGAAGTGCGTTACGCGGCCGTCGGAAGGGTTAATGCTCCGCAACTCCTCCGGTTGACTAGTTTAATATTTTCCTTCGTCGCCTCGCTGTTTTGGGCTGCTGTTTTCTCTATTTTGGGCTGCTATTTTTGCTGCTATTTTTGAATTATTTTAGGATATTGTTTTTGCTATTTTTGCTGCTATTTTGGGTTACTGTTTCTGCGGTGATCTGGGTGTGTTGAGGGGTTGTAATGTAGGGGGATTTTTGGGGGCTATTTTGCGGTAGTAGATTGGGATTTTTAGGGCTATTTTCTTGTTGTATTTTCGGTAATATAGGGACTGATTTGTGGTTGTGTTTTGCGGTGATTGAGGGCTGTTTGATGGACTATTTTTGCGGTAATGGAGGGCTGTTTTGGGGGCTGTGTTCACGGCAATAGGACTGATTCTGGGGGCTTGTGTTTCCCGGTAATGGAGGCTATTCTTTTTATGTTTTGGGGGTGAATGTGCTGAGCATTTTTTGTTCTTTAGTCGGTGTGGGAGCTAATGGGCAGTTCGTGAGTGGTGTCTTTGATGTGAGTGGTCTGGTTTGTTTGATGAGTTGCTCTCGGCTTAGGGTTTCATGTTTTGGTTCCCAGGGTTTATTATTTTGTTGTTGTTTGTTTGTTCAATCGGTTAGTGGAGTTTGGTCGTGGGGCTGCTTCGTGATGTGTGTGTGTTTGAGAGGTGTCAAGGTGGCTTAAGGGTGTGAAGCCATGTGTTTTAGGGTTGATTTTGTCAGTTAGAGGGTTTCTTATTTTTGTTTGGCTTGTGGCCGTGTGTGAGTTGAATGGGTTCTTGGCAGTGTATGCTTTTAAATAGGTGAAGGGCAGTTTTGGCGTGAAGGGAGAAGAGCGATAGGAAGCTAGGGCCTCTAGATTTGTTTTCTTTTGTGAGAGCTGCTGAGAGTGTCTTGAAGGGTGGTGTTCTGCGATTAGGGTTTTGGTTTGTTGTGGTGTTTTAGAGAAAGGCGTGAGGAGTCAAAGGATTAGGGTTGGTGATGAAGGTTAAGTCTAACAGTTAAAACAGAGACCAATCTAGCAAACCCGAGGCTCAGCAAACGAATGAAATCTGGGAAGGTTTTGAATTTTGAATTTTCTCTTCCGACGTCCGTTTCCCGCGACTTCCGCAACTTAAAGGGTAGTGCCTCCATACAAGGCTCATCATTGGGCCTTATGCAAAAATATAGTGCCTACAGTCACCCCCACTTTGATGGGACTTGTGCAGTGTGTGACAGTGACAATCCTATCAAAGTCATGCATGCATTTTTACTTACCTGGCCAGCCAGCTGCTGTCTGGCTTACATGTTGCTTCGAACTGAGTTGTTATGGTGGCGAGGTGCTTTGACCCCCAAGGTTCATCCCTGCAAGATGATGTGATCTCTAGGAATCACTGCCGGACTGAGCTGATAGGAGGTGGTGAGGTGCTTCGACCCTAAGGTTCATCTCTACAAGATGCCAATCTCTGGGAATCACTAACGGACTGAGCTGATATGGTGGCGAGGTGATTCGACCCCAAGGTTCATCCCTGCAAGATGCTGCGATCTCTAGGAATCACTACCAGACTTAGCTGATAGGAGGTGGTGAGGTGCTTCGACCCCAAGGTTTATCCCTGCAAGATGTTGCGATCTCTAGGAATCACTACCGAACGAAGCTGATAAGAGGTGGTTCATTCCCGAACCGTTACTGTGAGGTGGTCCATTCCCGAACCATGCTCCATTCCCGGAGCGCCATTCCCGGCATGCTAGACCTCATCCCGAGGTGTCGCTGATGTGATAGTTGTGGTCCACTTCCGAACCATGCTCCATTCCCGGATAGCCATTCCCGGCATGCTAAACCTCATTATCGAGGCGTCGCTGATGTGATAGTTGTGGTTCCCTTCTGAACCATGATCCATTCCCGGAGCACCATTCCCGGCATGCTAGACCTCATTCCCGAGGCATCACTGATGCGATAGTTGTGGTCCACTTCCGAACCATGCTCCATTCCCGGAGTGCCATTCCCGGCATGCTAAATCTCATTCCCGAGGTGTCGCTGGTCCCCTTCCGAACCATGCTCCATTCCCGAAGCGCCATTCTCGGCATGCTAAACCTCATTCCCGAGGGGTCGCTAATGTGATAGTTGTGGTCCATTGCCGAAACATGCTCCATTCCCGAAGTGCCGTTCCCGGCTTTCTAAACCTCATTCCCGAGACGTCGCTAATGTGATAGTGTGGTCCATTCCCGAAGCGCCATTCCCGGCTTGTTAAACCCCATTACCAAGATGTCGCTGATGTAATGGTTGTGGTCCATTCCCGAACCATACTGAGTGTGGGCTTTGTTCCATGGGCTTTGTTCATGATCTGTGCTAAATGTGGGCTTTATTCCTGAGCTTCATTCCCGAAACTGCTGATAGTTTGGGCCTCGACCCTGGGATTCATTCCCGAAACTGCTGATAGTGTGGGCCTCAACCCTGGGATTCATTCCCGAAGCTGCTAATAGTGTGGGCCTCGACCTAGTGATTCATTCCTGAAAACTGCCGACAGTGTGGGCCTCGACCATGGGATTGATTCCCGAAGCTGCTGACAGTGTGGGCCTCGACCCTGGGACTCATTCCTGATAACTGCTGACAGTGTGGGCCTCGACCCTGGGATTCATTCCCGAAACTGCTGACAGTGTGGGCCTCGACCCTGGGATTCATTCCCCAAACTGCTGATAATGTGGGCCTTGACCTTGGGATTCATTCCCAATACTGCTGATGATGTGGGACTCGACCCTAGGATTCATTCCCGAAACTGCTGATAATGTGGGCCTCAACCCTGGGATTCATTCCCAAAACTGCTGATAGTGTGGGCCTCGACCCTGGGATTCATTCCCGAAACTGTTGGTAGTGTGGGCCTAGACCCTGGGATTCATTCCCGAAACTGCTGGTAATGTGGGCCTCAACCCTGGGATTCATTCCCGAAACTTCTTGTCTTTGCCGCTTTTTCATTTTCTTCAACACCTGCAAAACAAAAATTGCATGTATATGACGTATATGCATGTATGCATGGATGTATTTCATATTACGATGGGTTAGGCCATCCATGTGCTCCTCGGTGCTATTTGCCTACAAATGTCTTCGGTCGCCCCCAGGGCATGCTTACAGTTTCCTTCTGTCAATTCCCTTCTAGCAATTGCTCAGCTCTCTTTTGTCTCATGGCTCAAGTTCTCGATACATCCCTTTTTCGCAGGGCGGTAGACAAGTCGCCCCCAGACTTGGCTTAGCTTTATGCTATCTACTGTTTGCACTAGGTCAAAGTGGACTACATGATGTGTCACTCCATATCATCATACTATATTACAGGCTACCAAATAGTCCCAATAGTTATACATATCATTGTCCTCAAAGAATGCTCAATAATGAAACCAGAGAACCTTGAAAACACTCGATGCAACTTAAATCCAAGTCTTTGAATAAATGATCTAAGCCAGACTCAAAGTGTGTCTGTGCAAAGGTTCATTTGCAGATTCATCCCCAGGTAAGCCAACTCAATGATTTCGTCAAAAAATTAGGATCGATGGGTCAAACCAACCTAGATGTCTCAATTATGCCCTACAGTTGCTTTTCTGCGCTCAATGTGGTATGGTTTTCTTTCTCTTTTCTCTCTCTTTTTTTCTTTTCGTTTTGAACTTTTTTTAATACACCTACCCTTTAAGGTAGCATTTCTCCTCATGGTGGTCCTAATACTCGCCCATGGGTAGCTTCACGCTTTTCGGTTATAGATGGTTTAATTCTTTTCTTTAGAGACTTTTCTTTTATTTTCAACCATACCACACATCATAACACAAGCAAATCATGATAGACATTTAGGCAAACGGTCATTCACCGACCTACAATTTCATCAACTAGTCACTTTGCTAAATACTCAGGTTTTCAATGCTATAAACCTATAATTAAGTGCTCACGAGTCTAACCTAGATCAGTTACTCAAATCATCAGATGAAAGTGTATCAAGAACTTATCTTTTCTAAGATTTCACCCTAAAGCAAACCATTTCATCATCGGACTCATGTCTAACTATTAAGGACTAAAAACAAACAATGTTTTTTTTCTCTTTTTTTTTTTTTTTTTTTCTTTTCTTTCTTCTCTTTTTTTCTTTTCTTTTTTTTGCTGAAGGCCCCCCCAATGGTCTTTCTATCCTTGCCGTAAAGTTTTATGTTCCTCGGTTTCTTTTTCCCCGATATACATGTTTGCTAAACTCTTCTTTGGCAAGTCTTCTTTTTCCTAACCCAATGGATATCTATGATGGCTTTTAAGACACGGGGTTAACATGATTCGTGTATGCATGAGATGCATGAGATGTGAGTGGTTATCAAAACAACATATATCCTTCTGACTGTATTTATCCCACACTCGTGGTAAATCTATTTATGTCCTAGGTATGGCTTATTCCATGCACCAATGTGGGGTACACAAAATCGTTCTCTCTTATGCTACGGAGTGAACCTTGGTCACTTTAGTCCCTTTCCATCGATAAAAGACAAAGACCGCCCATTTACAACGTGGACTAAGCCGATTATGGGATCACGCCATTGTCTAGAAACGACGAATTGGGCTTTCGGTAATCGTGGTCATGGGGATGAACTTAGAAGCGTCCAAAAGTATACAAATATATCTTAACAAGGCGTATTCTTTCTAGATGAAAGTCAGTGCGGATATCGAACTCATGATTCTAGCATATTTGGATCATGTTTGGACTTTCTAAACCCATCAAGGTTTTCATACAAGTAGGCCCATTATCATTTCAAAGCATTCAATTATACTATTGCGAGGTGTAAACTTGTCCCAGTTGAAAGAGGCCCAACAGGTTTACACTTTTGCAATAACGTGGCTAAACAACTTCAAATGATAGGGGTCCCAAACAGAAAGTGGCCCATCGACATTTTAGAAGCTTTTGGCCTAATTTTCATAAGACACAAACTCATCCCAGTTTAAATGGCCCAACAAGTTCACACCTCATGACAAAAAGTCCAAATTAGACATGAGTCCGATGATGAAATGGTTTGATTTAGGGTGAAATCTTAAAATCGATAAGTTCTTGATACATTTTAATCTGACGATTTGAGTAACTGATCTAGGTTAGATTCGTGAACACTTAATCATAGGTTTATAGCAGTGAAAACCTGAGTAGTTAGCAAAGTGACTAGTTGAAGAAATTATACGTCGATGAATGACCGTTCGCCTAAATGTCTATCCTGATTTGCTTGTGTTATGATGCGTGGTATGGTTGAAAATAAAAGAAAAGTCTCTAAAGAAAAGAATTAAACCACCTATAACTGATAAGCGTGAAGCTACCCATGGGCGAGTATTAGGACCACCATAAGGAGAAATGCTACCTTAAATGGTAGATGTGTTGAAAAAAATGAGAAAAAGAAAATAAGAGAAAAGAAAAAAAGAAGTTCAAAACGAAAAGAAAAAAAAAGACAAAAGAGAAAGAAAACCATATCACATTGAGCCAGAAAAGCAACTATAGGGTATAATTGAGACATCTAGGTTGGTTTGACCCATCGATCCCAATTTTTTGACGAAATCATTGAGTTGGCTTACCTGGGGATGAATCTGGAAAAGAAACTTTTCACAGACACACTTTGAGTCTGGCGTAGATCATTTATTCAAAGACTTAGATCTGAGTTGCATCGAGTGTTTTGAAGGTTCTCTGGTTTCGACACTGGGCATCCTTTGAGGATAATGTAATGTAAAACTATTGGGACTATTTGGTAGCCTGTAATATAATATGTTGATACGGAATACCACATCACGTGGTTTACCTTGACCTAGTGCAAACAGATTAGAGCAGAAAGCTAAATCAAGTCTGGGGGCGACCAGTCTACCACCCCGCGAATAAGGGATATACTGAGAACTTTAGCCATGAGACAAAAGAGAACTGAACAATCACCAGAAAAGAACCAGCCGAAGGAAATTATAAGAAGACATAGGGGGCGACCAGAGACATTTGTAGGCAAATGACACCAATGAGCACACGGAAGGCCTAACCTATCGGAATAGGAAATACATTCATGCATACATGCATACACGTCACAAGTAAGTAATTTTTTTGTTATTGTTCGCAGGTTTTGAAGAAAAGGAAAAAGCGACAAAGACAAGCAGTTTCGGGAATAAATCCTAGGGTCGAGGCCCACATTATCAGCAGTATTGGGAATGAATCCCAGGGTCGAGGCCCACATCATCAGCAGTATTGGGAATGAATCCCAGGGTCGAGCTACGAGAATGGAGCACGGTTTGGGAATGGACCACAACTATCACATTAGCGATGCCTCGGGAATGAGGTTTAGCACGCTGGGAATGGTTCTCCGGGAATGGAGCACGGTTCGGGAATGGACCACAACTATCACATTAGCGACGCCTTGGGAATGAGGTTTAGCATGCCGAGAATGGCGCTCCGGGAATTGAACATGGTTCGGAAGGGGACCAGCGACACCTCGGGAATGAGGTTTAGCATGACGGGAATGGTACTCTGGGAATGGAGCATGGTTCGGAAGGGGACCAGTGACACCTCGGGAATGAGGTTTAGCATACCGGGAATGGCGCTCAGGGAATGGAGCATGGTTCGGAAGGGGACCAGCGACACCTCGGGAATGAGGTTTTAACATGCCGGGAATGGTGCTTCGGGAATGGGGCATGGTTCGGAAGTGGACCACAACTATCGCATCAGCGACGCCTCGGGAATGAGGTCTAGCATGTCGGGAATGGCGCTCCAGGAATAGAGCATGGTTCGGAAGGGAACCATAACTATCACATTAGCGACGCCTCGGGAATGAGGTTTAGCATGTCGGGAATGGTGCTCCGGGAATGGAGCATGGTTCAGAAGTGGACCACAACTATCACAACCGTGAGGGGGCCACTGTAGGTCATTCACTATGGTTCATATGTAAGTTTATATGAGTGTAGACAAAGGCTCCGGTCGGCGAAGGATTGCCCACAACTAGGTCTCCCCACTCAAGGGTTCGGACGACCAAGTGAGTGCACCATTTTTTATACGCTAAGGTACGTGCCAACGAGTGATGATATAGGAATGACTGTCAAATGGATTTCTTATTGAAGATTCCCCAGAGGGAGGGTGGAGCGAACTCTCTTAAATACCCTTACCTCTTAGGCTCTTATCGCCTTGGTGACAGGAATAAACAATAGGTCCTTCAAATTAGTCCATCACGGTAAGCTTAAAGTAAATGATTATCTAGGTGCCTTCACAACTTTTCCTTTCAGCTATAGAAAGGTAGTGAATGAAGGAAGACGCCAAACCATTACCTAGCTCTAATAATGCCTTTGGTTAAACCCCTTGGACCCAACCCACTTGCAGACACAGTTAACTAAAGCGAAAATCACAAACATTACAAGACATTATTTCGGGGCCGATTCTCTATCCCTAGTGGAGTCGCCAGACTGTAGGACACAGAAATCGGTGACATTGTTCCAGGCTCGCGGCTCGGTCTGGAGTACGGAGTATCCCGCGGGGGACTAAACCGGAGAATAATGGAGTCGCCACCCAGTGTGAACTGGGAAATGATTTAAGGCCGCACTCACCCCTCGCAAGGGAAGACCTCAAACCGTTGGGTTTGGAATGGTCCCTTACTTATACCACTTGTAATGAACGGCTTCACGTAATAATATAACCAAGCCTATGCAACATTCACATTCAAGAATAACCTATATCTAAGTTTGCATACATAGAGGTAAATATAATAAAAGCAAGCACGCAATCTTATGAACACATTAAGTTGATAGATGTAGAAATATGAATAAATAATAATTGTCTAAACATAAACATTGAAGAGATACAATTAAGTTCCTAACGCGAAAGAAATAACTAAATCATGCATGGAGATAACATGTTATTTCTAATGAACCATGGATAAACACAAGATTAGATAAAATGAAATATGTGTGTTTCTCAAGTAGTACGTGGAGTTGTATCCCAAGTTCAGACCGCACTACTGTCCATTCGGATTCGGCTACGGAATTTATGTCTGGGTTTCCATCCGATATACCACGGGAGATAGCACAAAATCATTCATCCAACAACAATAACATACATGAACCAACAATATGCATGCGAAGAAATACCAATAAATAATTGAAAAAGATGAACGAGAGTAAATAAAAGGGTGCCCTCAGGTCTTACATTTTAAGTCGCCTCTTGGAAGTGCGTTACACGGCCGTCGGAAGGGTTACTGCTCCGCAACTCCTCCGGTTCACTGGTTTAATATTTTCCTTCGTCGCCTCGCTATTTTGGGCTGCTGTTTTCTCTATTTTGGGCTGCTATTTTTAGATTATTTTAGGGTGTTGTTTATGTTATTTTTGCTACATTTGGGGTTACTGTTTTTGCGGTGATCTAGGTGTGTTGAGGGACTGTAATTTGCTGTAATACAGAGGGATTTTTTGGGGCTATTTTGTGGTAGTGTAGTGGGGTTTTTGGGGCTGTTTTCTTGTTGAATTTTTGGTAATATAGGGACTGATTTGGGGTTGTGTTTTACGGTGATGGAGGGCTATTTGATGGACTATTTTTGCGGCAATGGAGGGCTGTTTTGGGGGCTGTGTTTCACGACAATAAGACTGATTCTGGGGGCTGTGTTTCACGGCTATGGGGGCTATTCTTTTTGTGTTTTGGGCGTGAACATGCTGAGCATGTTTTGTTTCTTTAGTCGGTGTGGGAGCTAAGGGGCAGTTCGTGAGTGGTGTCTTTGATGTGAGTGGTCTGGTTTGTTTGATGAGTTGCTCTCGGCTTAGGGTTTCATGTTTTGGTTCCCAGGGTTTATTATTTTGTTGTTGTTTGTTTGTTCAGTCGGTTAGTGGGGTTTGGTAGTGGGGCTGCTTCGTGAGGTGTTTGTGTTTGAGAGGCGTCAAGGTGGCTTAAGGGAGTGAAGTCGTGTGTTTTAGGGTTGATTTTGTCGGTTAGAGGGTTGTTTATTTGTTTTTGGCTTGTGGCCGTGTGTGAGCTGAATGGGTTCTTGGCAGTGTATGTTTTTAAATAGGTGAAGGGCAGTTTTGGCGTGAATAGAGAAGAGGGATAGGAAGCTATGGCCTCTAGATTTGTTTTCTTTTGTGAGAGCTGCCAAGAGTGTCTTGAAGGGTGGTGTTCTGCGATTAGGGTTTTGGTTTGTTGTGGTTTTTTAGAGAGAGGCATGAGGAGTCAAGAGATTAGGGTTGGTGATGAAGGTTGAGTCTAACAGTTAAAACAGAGACCAATCGAGCAAACCTGAGGCTAAGAAAATGAATGAAATCTGGCAAGGTATTGATTTTTGAATTTTCCATTCCGACGTCTGTTTCCCGCGACTTCCGTAACTTAAAGGCTAGTGCCTCCATACGAGGCTCATCATTGGGCCTTATGCAAAATTACAGTGCCTACAGTCGCCCCCACTTTGATGGGACTTGTGCAGTGTGTGACAGTGACAATCCTATCAAAGTCGTGCATGCATTTTTACTTACTTGGCTCGCCAGCTGCTGCCTGACTTACCTGTTGCTTCGAATTGAGTTGATATGGTGGCGTGGTGCTTCGACCCCCAAGGTTCTTCCCTGCAAGATGCTGCGATATATAGGAATCACTACCGGACTGAGCTGATAGGAGGTGGTGAGGTGCTTCGACCCCAGGCCTAGCATGTGACATCCGATACTGGATCGTTATACGCAATACTTAGTATACTATGTCTGATAAAGTTTATATATTCCTTTAAAGAATATTTCTAGAGAATTGGGTAGGCACGGTGCTTTGCTAGAAGCCAACCATGTCTTGTAAATCGGTAAGAACGTGGTACCAGGTACGCACGTGTTCGGATAGTCCGATGACCGTATTTTCTGCCAACATATCCAGGGATCTCTTGGGTCGCTTCCCAAAGATTCACCGATGACATTTGACTCGAACAGAATTAATCAGGGATTAATTATGAGAGAGAAAATTAATATGGGATTAATTACAGCAACAATTAATTTGGGTTTAATTATCAGAGAAAGAATTAATCTGGGATTAATTGCGTCATGAATTAATCTGGGATTAATTCGTGAAGAATAGAGAATGTGATTAATTTGGAATTAATCGGTAAAATAAATTTAATAGTTAAATTGGATTTTTCTATTTAATTTATTTTTTGGGCTAAAATAATATATTGGATATATTAAATGAAATTGGATTTCAACGAGGAATTAAATTGGATTTTAATTCAAGCGAATGAATTATTTTGGAATTAATTCGCAAGCGACTTTCGTAATAATTTTGCGAGGCATTATTATTTAATTAAATTGGAATTAATTACGTCAAGACAGAAAGTTTGTTTAATCAGATTAAACGTAATTGAGCTCGAAATGTGTTGTCTAATCCCACTTGAATTTTGAATTTAATTGGGTGGGACCCACCACTCACATCACTTGTCAAAAGTGATGGTGGTAGTTGGCAAAAAGTAAATGGTTTTTACAAAACCACTTGCCTTTATCCAACATGGTTTTTGAAACCATATAAAACACACACTTGTTTTGGAAACATCAACTATTCACTCTCTCCTCTAATTTCTTGCCAAAAACCGTGACATGCTCTATCCCTCCATGGATTTTTATTGCAAATATTCAACCAAGCTAGCACTTAAGGAGACAAATGAGGTGATAGGGAAACTAATCCTAGAGTTTGGAATTCAACTTGAAGGCTTGGAGCTTCCATTACATCCTTGAAAGATTTTGAATCTCTACCAATCTTTGTGAGTATTTCCACAACTCCTCTTTTATTCACACGAATCACTCTTAGAGATCTTGTGACATGTTCTAGGAACACTAACAATGGTATCAGAGCATCCTAAGTTTGATTTGAAAATCTAGGGTTTATGGACTTTAATTTTGATTTTTTGGCTTGGAGCTTGAATTACCTAAATTGATTGTTTGGTTGAGTTTGGATGATGATGAATTGGATTTTTGCATCTTTGAATTTGAGAAAAATTGATTGATCAAAAATCCCCAAATTCCCTCACTTGGCCGAATTCACCATAGTAAAAGTTCATGGTGATTTTTTGAAAAATTAGCAATTGGATGTGTTGTTGGCATGAAATTTATGTTAAAAGTTGATTTAATTAGATTGAAATCAAATTGCATGATATTTTATTTGCCATTATCGTGAACCCTAAGCATGTTATAGATTGATTTTGCTTCAATTTGTGATGGACATGAATTGGAAAAGTTGAGCATGATTAATTGGATTAATTATTGTTTTGGAAACATTAGATTAGTTGATTAATTATGTTAATTACACTTGAATTGGAATACTATGTAATTTGGAATAATGTGTTAATTTAATTTGTTGTAATTGGGCTTAATGGGCTTGGTTGGGCCAAGCTTGGTTTATGACAATTGGATTGGATCCAAATTTGGGCCTAAAACCATTCCATAAAGTCCAAATATAATAATTGGGCCTTTAACAATTTAATTAAGCCTAATGGGCCTAAATTGATTTTTGGTAAAAAGGGTGATTCCTTAATTGGGCCTTGGCATTTGGATTTGATCCATATTGGCTAAAGCTCATGCCTAAAGAATTAATTAAAAGCTCATTGGACTTTAATTGAATAGTATTGGATACTAATTGGGCCTTTGAGACCCATGAAGATTAGATTTAGAATCTAAGTCTAAAAGGCACCTTTAAAAGTGTAATTATTTAATTTGGAATTAAAAATGAATTAGTATTGGATACAATTTAAATTGGATTTAAAATTATAGTTCGATATAATTATAGAATACGTACTTTGAGTATTTATTTTTAAACGAGTTGGACTCGCGCAAATCAAATCCTTGTTTGAACATTGGATGATCATTAATTCAAATATTAATTAATTGGATTAGATTGATTGAATAACATGCTATGTGTGAATACTTGGATGTATTGTATGAATAATTTATATCGGATGGATATTAGAAGGGTGAAGGCAATTTTGGAAATTGTTGTAATAAATTTAGAATTTATTAAATTGGACCTGCGTGTCCAGCCTATTATCTCTTTTCTCATTGTATTTCTCTTCTCACCAATTCCTCTCAATGTAAATGAGGTTTCTTTAGAAGTATTATGTAATTGGGTAGAAGTAAGAGTAGTGCTAGCAGGAGAGAGGAAATTGAGAGATTTGTTCTAGGAACAAATTTGTTATATATTCATCCGCATATTATTATTAAATTTTATCGCGCCTTAATATGCTTTTAGAATGCATGTTTAAGGGTGTATGATGAGAGCTAATCAAAGATAATAAATTGGTTGCCAATTTACGCGAAAAAACCCTCAATACAATATTAAGCGTTTTTCCTTCATTTGAGTGGTTCTCTCTCAAGATCCAAGATTGGCATTGGTTTGTTGGCCAAAGTCAAGACCTTTTTCCATCGCGGATGTGTTTGAATCACGAAAGCTTTGTTCCATATCGCGTGTCTTGGGTTGTTGTGACTTGTTGGCCAAAGTCAAGGTCACTTCTTGTTCATCGACCTCGATTACAAAGCTTTCCCACTGTCAATGGGTCTCGCTTAACTAGAATCATTAAGCATGTTGAGCCAAAGCCAAGGCTTAGTTGATTCAGAGGAAAAAGGTTAGGAAATATATTGGATATATTTACATATATTGGATATATGTTTCGGACTTGGAGGTCCACCTACTGGATCTATGAATTGGATAGGATCCAATTGATCTTAGAGATCTACCTAGTTAAGTTTCATACAGCTTGTTGGCCAAAGTCAAGGTTGTGTGTTATTTAACGGGATCCTAGCCCACTAGGAAACTAGGTTTCCTGAGTAATCCACAGAGGGTTACAGGCTCGCCGAAAAATAGTGGGAGGCTAGTATTAAATTTGTAATTTCGTTTAGATACTTGCCAATACGCGCTCTTTTAATTTAATTTATCATTGTTATAAATATATATTAGTTGGACTAATATTGAATATTGCTTTCTTTGAACAGTTAGACTGTACAACACACTACTCCACTTGTAGTTGATTATATAGTTGGACTATAGTAATCATTACCTTTTAAGTGTACCCAAAATCGTTGATTGAATAGTTGGACTATAGCAATCAAGATGGCTGGAAAGATTAACGTTGCGGACATAATCATGGGTGAAAATGTCTTTAACAGCGTAAATTTTCCAGATTGGGAAATGAATCTCAGGATAGTCCTGGGAGCTGAGAAGTTACTCTATTGGATAGAGAAACCTCTCGGGCCTGAGTCTGGAGTTGAGCAAATAGTATAACATGAGCTTTAGAAGACTCATCGTGATGATGACTTTAGTGCTCAATCTGTTATGCTTGCCGCAATGACACCTTAATTTCGTCACCAGAACAAAGGATTGGATCCTTATAGTATGATGTTGAAATTAAAGGATCTTCATAGATCTAACCTTAAATCTTAGAGGTATGAATTGCAAAAAGAAGCTCTTTCGCTCGCGTATGTCAGAGGGTACATCTGTCGAGCACTAGGTGTCGCGGATGATTGCTGACATCAAACAGCTAGGTTATTTGGGCATTACCTACGAGGTCGAGACTTCCATAGAATTGATCTTATAGTCTCTGCCCGAAAGCTGGGGCGGGTTCATCTTGAACCAAGAGAAAACTTTTGGAGATTTAATGGCTATGCTAAAGGAGACAGAGCCAGAGCTTCCAAAAGGGCAAAGGCTAAATCATCACAGTCTTTAGGGAAGACAAAGGACATATCCCAAGATGTCTGCCTAAACTGTGACAAACGCAGTCACTGGAAGCGTGACAACTGTATAAACAAGGCAGACATGAAGGAAGTGAAGGCATGCAAGGCTCCAACTTCAGGTATGTTTGTTATAAACATGTCCACTACTGGTTTTATAATTGGATTTTTAATACTGGATGTGGTACATACATATGTACTGATGTGCGGGATCTGCTGATTAGCAGGAGACTGGCTTCAGATGTGATCGACCTAGAGTCAGAAACAGGACGAGAGTCGCTGTTTTGGTTGTGGGAACCTAAGTTTTGGGAATGTACTTAAATTAGGAAATTGTTATAATGTACTTAGTTTGACTAGAAACATTATCTCTATATCATGTACGACATGTTGCGGGTATACCTTTATGTTCCAGAACACTGGGTGTTTTGTTTATGAGGATGATATTGAGATATACATATTAGATATGGATAACAGTATTTATATTTCGAATATAAATGAATCTCAAACATATAATATGACAAACAAAAGGCTCAAACTGAATAATCATATTAGACTTATTTATGGCATTGTTGTCTGGGACGCATTAACAAGACTCGTATATCCACACTTTCGAAGAGTGGATACAAAGACGAATTTGATCCTAATTCAAATGATGTCTGTGAATCTTGTTCATTAGGCCAAGTGCCTAAAACACCTTTTAGCGGTAAAGGATGTACGTGCCACTGAGATGTTAGCCCTCGTTCATTGTAACGTAAGTAGGCCCATATCTAGCTAGGCTAGAAGTGGATTTGAATACTTCATAACCTTTACGGATGTTGCATCGCGTTATGGTTATGTGTGTCTTATGAAACACAAGTTGGAAACATTTGATAAATTCAAAGAGTTTCGACACGAAGTAGAAAAACATACCGTCGAAAGTATTAAGATATTACGATTGGACCGTAGTGGAAAATACTTGAGCAATAAGTTTCTCGATTACTTGAAAGAGTATGGTATTCTTTCATAGTGAACTCCTTCCGGAACACCTCAAATGAGTGGTGTGTCCGAACGGAGAAAACGACCTTTGTTGGACATGGTAAGGTCAAGGATGAGTCGCTCTGAGCTACCAATTTCCTTCTAGGGATACGCATTAAACAGTGCAATACTTATTTTGAATAAGGTTTTGACAAAGTCTGTTGGACAGACTTCATATGAAATATGGACAGGAAAGAAACTGGGTTTCACATTCCTGAAGATTTGGGAATGCTGGGCATATGTTAGGATGGTACCAAACTAGAACCCAAATCGGATAAGTGCATATTTGTAATTGGTTATCCTAGGGAAACCAATTCCACAACTCACAAGAGAACAAAGATATTCGTCGCTCTCTATGCAGTTTTCCTTAGAGGAATTTCTAAAAGCAGTGGTAAGTGGGAGGAAAGTAGAAATCGATGAAAATCAGAGTAATATTGTTCCTGGCACCGATCCCTTAACGGAACACGAACAGTTCATCAGGGATGAATCTGTACCATAATCTTATAATACACAAGAACCACATAGGTCGGAGAGAGTCAGGATACAACCTAAGAGGTCTGGGTTTCTGATCTCACCTCATGTAGATGTCAATCTTATTGAGGAAGATGAACGGACTACGTATGAGGAAACGATACAAGGTATCGACTTTGGTTTATGACAAAGTTCCATGAAGACCGAAATAGATGTTGAGTTCTAATGAACAAACCAAGATCATATTAAGCATGAAAGATGTGTAAGTACGCAAAGAAGTATAGCAGAATTATACTCACTTTGATCGGTTCGTTGGATGTGTTGATAACAAAAATTTTGCTTCCTTTGAAGTGCTCCAAGCTCTTCTTTGAATGGTTGTATGTTGAGCTCCAAGCTTGTTGAATGAGATTCCAAACTCAAGGGATGTTTCCTTATCACCAATGTATGATTCTTTAAGTGCTAGCTTTGGAACGATTTTGCAACAAAATCTTCCCTTTGTTCCGTTGAGACTCACTGCAATGAGAGAAAAATGGGAGAGGAGAGAGCTTTTCAATTTTTGTGTTTTTGTTTTTCTAAAAAACCTTATGCAAAAAAATCTCTCAAATTTGGTATATGCTTTTCCAAAAAGCTAAAGCAAATTTTAGAGGGAAAATTACATTTATTGTTCCCAACTACTCCCATCACTCAACTTTGACACTTGATGGACAAGTGATGTAAGTTGTGATGTGACTTGTGGGCCCCACTTTAATTCAAAATCTGAGTGGGCCCGCAAACACATTACGGGCTCGGGTTCGTTAATTCCGAATTAATAAATTTTTCGTTGCGACTTAATTAGATAATAATGCATCGCAAAATTATTAGTAAAGTCGCTCGCGAATTAATTCGAAATTTATTCATTCGCCTGAATTAAAATCCAATTTTAATTCCGTTATTAAATCTAATTTCATTTAATATATCGAATATTTTTTTTAATCGGTTAATTCCAAATTAATCGTTCTCTCTCTTTTAATTGAATTTTATCCCAGATAAATTCTCGCCATAATTAATCATAGATTAATTATCTCTCTCTTCTAATTAATCCCAGATTAATTATGTTCGAGTCATACGTCATCGGTGAATCTTCGGGAAGCGCCCCATGAGATCCCTGGATATGTTGGCAGTAAATCCGGTCGTCGGACTATCCGAACACGTGCGTACCCCGTACCACATTTTTACCGATTTATAAGACATGGTTGGCTTCTAGCAAAGCGCCGTGCCTACCCAATTCTCCAGAAATATTCTTTAAGGAATATATAATCTATAACAGGCATAATATACGTAGTATTGCATATTGCGATCCAGTATCTGATGTCATATGCAAGGCCTGGGGCTGGAATAGTGTCTGCCCCGTACGAAGCATATATCGGATCACAAGCAACTAGTCTCTATAATCGGATAATCATGACCTTGTCATATTATCCCGATAGTTGCAACATAATAGAGAACCAGTTATATATCCCTGCGTGATCATCATTTCCATATGACTGAAGTGATACTTCCGTCTTGACATCATACCCAATACACTACGATTCTCAATAAACCCAGAAGAGGCGTACACAGAACCTGTTAAACTCTTAGATGACCAAAACCAAAGCGCATTGATTGTCGCAAGTACTAGCGATGCAAGTCTCAGGTTAAAACCAAATACACCTACCCTGAATCGGATTCCCATAGACACATAGTCATACTACCAATGGGATTCCGAAGGGTCTATCCAGAGCGATGTTGTTTCCGTACCATCGGCAAACACAACCTCCTATCACACTTGCATAAGTTACCAATACTTAAATATATGAGAACTATGTTGTTACGCTTCCATAACACGCACAAGTGCAATACTAGTCTATTTCGCATTATCGATGTCCAGTCTCGATAATACTATGACTAGGGATATTTAATGATTAAAACTTTATGGATTGATATTGTCTCATATCTTATTCATAAGAACTTTTATCATTTATATATTCAAGTAATCAAATTACAAAATGATAAAATAGCAATTTCCATTGTCACATAGTTAATTTGTACAAAAACCACAATGTCTTTTACAAATAGTGACGCTATGAGTCATAATTGTCCAAAAATCTCCCACTTGGCGTTAGCCAGTCACTCAAGCATCTAACACCTGAACTATATACATGTGCAATGTTGAGGAATAGCTTTCGTCAGTGGATCTGCAATGTTGTCATCGGATGGGACCTTCTCGATCTTCACATCGCCAAGATGTATGATCTCACGAATCAGATGGAAACGTCGAAGAACATGCTTGGATCGTTGATGAGACCGCGGTTCCTTAGCCCGCGCTATATCCCCATTATTGTCACAATTTAATGGAACGGGCTCAGCTGCTAACGAAACTACTCCTAATCCAATTAGGAATTTACTGATCCAAACTGCCTATTTTGCTACTTCAGCTGCATCAATATATTCCGCTTATGTTGTTGAATCGGCAACAGTCTCTTGCATGGAAGATTTCGAGCTTACTACTCTGTTGTTCCAACAAAATATGTACCCTGATTGCGACTTACAGTCGTCTTTATCAGTTGGGAAACTTGCATCGGTAAACGCAGTTACCTCAAGTTCTCCATCTCCATAGATTAAGAAAGCATCCTTAGTTCATCTAAGATACTTAAGGATGTTCTTAACCGCCATCCAATGACCAGCACCTGGATCGGCCTGATAGCGACTACAAATGCTCAAAGCATAGGAGACATCAGGTCGCGTACATATCATGGCATACATGATCGATCCGACTGCCGAAGTGAACGGGATCTGACTCATGTTGTCTCTCTCATCTTGAGTTTTAGGACAAATGTCCTTAGATAGAGTGACACCATGTGACACTGGCAATAGTCCCCTCTTAGACTGCTCCATATTGAATCTCTTCAACACTTTGTCAATGTACGTGCTCTGTTAGAGTCCAAGCAGCTTTCTAGATCTATCCCGGTAGATCTTTATTCCTAGAATAAAGTCTGCTTCTCCCAGATCCTTCATTGAGAATTTTAATGAAAGCTAAGCTTTCACCGATTGTAGCATGGGAATGTCATTGCCTATAAGTAATACATCATCAACGTAAAGGACAATGATTGTCAGTGTGCTCCCACTAACCTTCTTATATACACAAGGATCATCCTCGTTTTGAATGAAATCATATTCATTTATGATCTCATCAAAACATTGGTTCCAAGAAAGCGATGTTTGCTTCAATCCATAAATAGATCGATTTAACTTGCAAACCTTGTCTGCATGTTTAGGTACGACAAAACCGTCAAGTTGTTGTATATAAACATCCTCCAAAGGTTTCCGTTAAGGAAAATAGTTTTGACGTCCATTTTCCATATCTCGAAATATGCATCAATAGCAAGCATTATCTGAATGGATTTAATCATGGCAACAGGTGAAAAAGTTTCGTCGTAATCGACACCATGTCGTTGACGATACACTTTCGCTACAATCCTAGCTTTGTATGTTTGTATGTTTCCATCTATGTCGGTCTTCTTCTTAAAGACCCATTTGCAACCAATAGGCTTTACGCCTTCTGGTGCATGAACCAGTGTCCAAACTTGGTTGGTATACATGGAATCCATTTTTGATTTCATGGCATCTTGCCATAAATCGGAGTCGATACCTTGTATCTCTTCCTCATACGTAGCCGGTTCATATTCCTCAATAAGATTAATATCCATATGAGGTGAGATCAGAAACCCATACCTCTCAGGTTATTTTCTGACTCTCTCTGATCTACGTGGTCCTTGTGTATTCAAAGATTGTGGTACAGTCTCATCCCTGATGAACTGTTCGTGTTCCGTTAAGGATCCTGTGCCAGGAACAATATCACTCCGATTTTCATCGAGTTCTACTTTCCTCACACTAACCACTACATTTAGGAATTCCTTCTCAAGGAAAATCGTCTATAGAGCAATAAATACTTTGTTCTCTTGTGGGTTGTAGAAGTAATATCCTTTGGTTTCCCTAGGATAACCTACAAATAGACACTTATCTTATTTGGGTTCAAGTTTGGTACCATCCAAACGTTTAACGTATGCCCAGCAACCCCAAATCTTCAGGAATGAGAAACTCGGTTTCTTTCCTGTCCATATTTTATACGGAGTCTGTTGAACAGACTTTGACGGAACCTTATTCAAAATAAGTATTGCATTGTTCAATGCATATCCCCATAAGAAAATAGGTAGCTCTGTGTGACTCATCGTAGACCTTACCATGTCCAACAAAGTTTGGTTTCTCCATTCGGACACACCGTTTAATTGAAGTGTTCCGGGTGGAGTCCACTGTGAAAGAATACCATACTCTTTCAAGTAATCGAGATAGTCATTGCTCAAGTATTCTCCACAACGGTCCGACTGTAATGTTTTAATATTTTTACCAGTCTGTTTTTCTACTTCGTGTCGAAACTCTTTGAATTTCTCAAAGGTTTCCGACTTGTGTCTCATAAGATACACATAACCATAACGTGATGCATCATCCATAAAGGTTACGAAGTATTCATATCCACCTCTAGCCTGGCTAGACATGGGCCCACATATGTCACTATGAACGAGGGTGTAGGCAAGGTACAGAGGTAGGCGACGCTGCCCAGTCGGGAGTATGGAGTAGCCCGTAGGGGACTAAACTGGAGAAATAAATGGAGTCTCCACCCAGTGTGAACTGGGAAATAATTTAAGGCCGCGCTCACCCCTCGCATGGGAAGACCTCAAACCGCTAGATTTGGAATGGTCCCTTACTTATGCCAATTATAATGAAAGGATTTATGCAATAGTATAACCAAGTCTTATGCAGCACATGCAAGATAATTCAAATGACATACAAGTTTGCACACCCATAAACATAAAAAAAAATGAAGGCAAAAGCATAATTCCATAAACGTATTAAACAATGAAGCGCGATAATGTAACTAGTAATAACTGTAAAAGCATTAATAATAAAAGCGGATAATTAAATACGTAATGCGAAAGAAATAACTAAAGAGGCAAGCATGCATAAAATATGATAAAGGAACCTGTCCAGAATGTGCGCGTTCGTATGGTGTTCGAGAACGCGTTTGAATGGAGTGAGGCAGAATGCACGCATTCGTGTAGTGTTCAGAAATGCGTTCGAACGGAATAGGGTATGATGCATGGTAAAACAGAATGCATGCGCATTCGAGTAGCGTTCAGAAACGCATTCGAACGAAAATGAGACAGAATGTTCACGTTCGTATAGCATTTGATAACGCGTTCGAACGAGGCAAGGTCTGATGCATGGTAAAATAGGATACATGCGCGTTCGAGTAGCATTCAGAAACACGTTCGAATGAAAATGAGACAGAATATTCGCGTTCATATAGCGTTTGATAACACGTTCAAACGAGGTTACCAAAGTGGTATTTAAAATGATGTAAACGTGTATGTGAGTACTTCTCAAACGGTACATGGAGTTGTATCCCAAGTACAGACTGCACTACCGTCCATTCGGATTTGGTTACGGAATTTATGTATGGGTTTCCATCCGATATACCACAAGAGGCAACACTCAAGCATTGATGCAACATGAATGCAAAGTGAATAATGAAAACATAACAACCAAAAAAGGTAAATAACAAGATAATAAAAGAGATGCGACCAAGGCCAACATCTATATGGGACTCCGTATGCCCGACTGAACGTATTTCACATTCAATCAAGCATACTTCGTCCGGCGCGGCAAAAAATCGTGGCAAAGGTAGCCCATGCGCATTAAGTAACAATGCATGAATAAGCAAAGTAATGATATGCAAAAGGTAAATACGGAATAATGACAAAGGGGGCGCGTCAAAACATCGTGGTAAAAGTAGCCTTTAGGCATTTCCCTCGAATACAGGACCTTTAATCCAACATAGTTAGCACATGCACTCTAGATTAACAATGCATAAATAAATAACATGCGAAAAGTAAATAACAGAATAATAAAATAGATGCGACCAAGGCCGACATCTATATGGGACCTGGTTTGCCCGATTGAACGTATTTCACATTCAATCAAGCATACTTCGTCCGACGCGGCAAAACATCATGGTAAAGGTAGCCTTAAGGAATTTCTCTCAAATAGAGGACCTTTAATCCAAATGATTAGCCCATGCGCATCAAGTAATAATGCATGAACAAAGAAACAATTCCTAGAAAATAAATAACGGGATAATAAACACAAAATTAAATACCAAAACGTAACACGTGCTTGAAAGTTTCTCAAGCGGTACGTGGAGTTGTATCCCAAGTACAGACCGCACTACCGTCCATTCAAATTCGGCTACGGAATTTACGTCTGGGTTTCCATCCGATATACCGCAAGAGATGGTACGCAATCATTAACCCAATATGAATAAAAAACTAGACATGGAACATAATTATGTATGCGAACGAATGACAATAAATAACTGAAAAGATAAATAAATAGCAAAGGGTGCCCTCAGGTATTACGTTTTAAGTTACTTCTCGGAAGTGCGTTACACCGTCGCCGGAAAGGTTAATGCTCCGTAACTCTTCTGGTTTTCTGATTCAGTATTTTCCTTCACTGTTTCACTATTTTGAGCCGCCGATTTCTCTGGTTTTGCTATTTTTTTCAGGATGTATTGGGATGGTTTTTTGGGACTATCTTGGGGACTGCATGAGGCAGTGTTTTGGGACTATTTTGGGTGTTTTTAGAGATTATATGCTCACTGGTTTTGGCTTCTGTTTTGTTCACGTTGGGGGGCTGTTTCGTATTTGGTTTAAGGGCGTTAGGGTTATGTTTGGTTTGCTTGGGTGGTTTCATGTGGTTGTACAAGGTGTGTTTAGTATGTGTGTGTGGTGTCAATCCATGCATGTTACGATGTCAGATTGTGTGGAGTGTGGAGAGTGGGACGTGCGTGTGGCTTAATGGAATGGCTGCTTTTGTTGTCGGTGAGGGTATGTGTTTGATCGCGTGTGGTTTATGGCCTTTTGCGTGAAGAAGTAAATGAGGGCAGGCTTTTTTTTGAGTGTTGTGTCGGTCAAATGTGAAGAGTGAGTGGGCTGTGCGTGCGTGTTGAATAGGTGAAGGGCAGTGCGTGTGTGGGGCTTTACTAGTCGGTTGTGTGTTTGTTAGTTATCAGCTGAGTGGCTATTTGTCTTCTGCGTGGCTGTGAGTGAGGTGTGAGGTGTGTCTGTTTATGGTGTGAGAGAGAGAGAGAGAGTGTGTCTTGCCGAGAGATCGAAAGTGTGAAGCTTAGGGTTTTATTATTTGTTTGTAGTTGCTGCCGTGAAAGAGAGTGAGTGGGCTGTGGGTTGGTTTATGTCATCTTTTATAGTTACATGCTAGGGTTAGGGTTGTGCATGGGCTTTCAAAAGAAAACAAAATCAAGTAAATATGGGGTGTATTTAATTCAATTATTTAAGGAAATGATCTTGTATTTTTGGTGGGGGAATATCTTCAAAATATTTTTTATAAAGAAAATGATTTGATTAGATTACGAATGAGATTTATTTAAATTAGGAAGGGGATTTATTTGGATTTGATTGGATCTGTGACATGTTTTTTAAATGTGTTGAATATTTTTAGATTGGGCTTTGGTGGGCTTTGGGCGCGTGGCTTGGTTCTTTGGTGGGCTTTTCATAGGTTGCGAGGGTTTTGGGCCGAGGCTAATATTTAAAACATAGATTAATCGAGCGAACCCGATGCTAGACAAGCGAATTAAATCTGAGGATGTACTTATTTCTGAATTTTCCGTTTCGACATTCGTTTCCCGCAACTTCCATAACTTATCAGGTAGTGCCTCCATATGAGGCTCATCATCGGGCTTTTATGCAAAAATACAGTGTCTACAGAGGGCTAACAGTTCGGTGGCACGTGTATCTTTACCGCTAAAAGGTGTTTTAGGCATTTTGCCTAAAAAACAAGATTCGCATACGTCATATGAATTTGGATCAAATCCGTCCAAGTACCCACTCTTCGAAAGTGTGGATATGCGAGTATTGTTAATGTGTCCCAGATGACAATGCCACATATAAGTTTCATCTTTGTTACTTAATTTAAGCCTTTTGTTTGTTACATTATATGTTTGAGCTTGATTTATATTAAAAATATAAAGACCATTATTCGCATCAGCACTGCTTATCTCCATATCATTTTTATATATATAAAACACCCAGTGTTTCTAAAAACAAAAGTATAGCCACATTGGGCCAATAAAGATACATATATAATATTCCTAGTCAAACTAGGTACATAATAATAGTCTGATATGTTTAGTACATGCCCCGAGGGTAGTTCCAAAATATAAGTTCCTACAGCAAAAAATCGACCGTGGTCTCATTTCCAACTCGTAGATCAATCTCCCCTAAGGCTAGTCTCCTGCAAATCTGCAGATCCTGCACATTAGTACATATATGAGTACCACAACCAGAATCAAAAATCCAATTTTTAAAACTAGAACTAGACATGTTTATTTCTATAACAAACATACCTTAAGCCGGTACCTTGCCCGCTTTGATTTCCTTCATGTGCGCCTTGTACTCATGGCAGTCACGCTTTCAGTGACCCCGTTTGCCACACTGCAGGCATACATCTTGGGATTTGTCCTTAGCCTTCCCAGAAGACTTTGACGATTTGGCCTTGCCCTTCTTCTTCTTATTCTTCTTCTTTACACCTCCAGTTGCCTTGGGCCAAGCCCTCGGAGACTAAGATGTTGAAGCAAAGTGCACCTAGCATTTTTTTCCCTTCAATAGCTCTTTTCTGCTTCACGCAGCAATGCCATCAACTCTCCAAGAGTATGGTCTTGGTTCATCATATTGTAGTTCATGATGAACCCGCTCCAGCTATTAGGAAGAGACTGCTAGATCAAATCTATAGAAGTCTCAGCCTCAAAGGTTATGCCTAGCTGACCCAGCTGTTCAATGTCAGCAATCATCTGTGACACATGGTGCTGAACCGACGTACCCTCTGACATTCGTGAGAGAAAAAGCTTCTTCTGTAATTCATACCTTTGTGATCTAAGGTTAGATCGATGAAGGTCCTTCAATTTTTCCATCATAGTATAGGGATCCAATCCCTTGTTTTGGCGACAAGATTGAGGGGTCATCGCAGTGAGCATGACAGATTGAGAAGTTGAGTGGTCATCGCTATGAGTCTTCCAAAGCTCAAGCTCAAGCGGCTGCTCATTTCCGGGCTTAGGCTCGAGAGGTCTCTTTATCGTATAGAGCATCCTCTCAGCCCCCAAGACAATCCTGAGGTTCATATCCCAATCAGGAAAGTTCGCGCCATTAAAGACATTTTCGCCCATGATAATGTCTCTAACCCCGATCTTTCCAGTAATCTTAATTGCAATAGTCTAACTATTCAATTAACGATATTTGGGTACAGTCCAACTGTTACAAGAAAAATAATAAAATATTAGTCCAACTAATATATATAATTGACGAAATAATTTGAAAGCGCGTATTGGCAAATATTTGAAAGAAATTACAAATTCAATACTAGCCTCCCACTTTTTTTCGGCGAGCCTCTAACTCTCTGTTGAGTACTTGGGAAACCTAGTTTCCTAGTGGGCTAGGATCCCGTTAAATAACACACAAACTTGACTTTGGCCAAAAAGCTGTATGAAATTTAACTAGGTAGATCTCTAAGATCAATTGGATCTCATCCAATTCCTAGATCCGGTAGGTGGACCTCCAAGTCCGAAACATATATACAATATATATGCCAATATATCCAATATATTTTCCTAACCTTTTTCCTCTGAATCAACTAAGCCTTGGCTTTGGCTCAACAAGCTTAATGATTCCAGTTAAGCGGGACCCATTGACTTTGGAAAGCTTCGTAATCGATGTCGATGAACAAGAAGTGATCTTGACTTTGTCCAACAAATCACAACTTGGGCAAGACATACGATATGGAAAAAAGCCTTCATGATTCAAACACATCCGCGATGGACAAAGGTCTTGACTTTGGCCAACAAACCAATGCCAATCTTGGATCTTGAGAATGAATCACTCAATGGAAGGAAAACGCTTAATATTTGATTGAGAGTTTTTCGCGTAATTGGTAACCAATTAATTATATTTGATTAGGTCTCATCATACACCCTTAAACATGCATTCTAAAAGCATAATAAGGCGCGATAAATAAATTAATAATGATATGCGGATGGATATCTCACAAATTGTTCCTAGAACAAATCACTCTCTTTCCTCTCCCCGGCTAGCACTATTCTAACTTCTACCCAATTACGTAATACAATAAAGAAACCTCATTACATTGAGGGGAATTGGTGAGAATAGAATTACAAAGAATCGAGAGATAAAGGCTGGACATGCAGGTCCAATTTAATAAATTCTAAATTTATTACAACAATTTCCAAAATTGCCATCACTCATCTAATATCCATCTGATATATATTATTCCTACAATACATCCATGTATTCACACAAAGCATGTTATTCAATCAATCTAATCCAATAAATTAATCTTTGAATTAAGTGATCATCCAATGTTCAAACAATGATTTCATTTGCGCGAGTCCAACTCGTTTGAGAATAAGTACTCAAAGTGCGTATTCTCGAATTATATCGAACTACAATTTTAAATCCGATTTAATTTATATTCAATACTAATTCTTCATTTAATTCTAAATTAAATAATTACACTTTTAATGTGCCTTTACGATTGAGATTCTAAATCTAATCTTAATGGGTCTCAAGGACCAATTAACATCCAATGTCAATTAATCACAGTCCAATGGGCTTTCAATTAATTTCTTAAGGCATGGACTTTGGCAACCAAAGCCCAATAAGGAATCACCTTTGCCACAAAATTAATTTTGGCCCATTAGGCCCAATTAAATTTTAAAAGGCCCATTATTATATTTGGACTTAATGGAATGGTTTAGGCCCAATTTGGATCCAATCCAATTGTCCTAAACCAACTTGGCCCAACCAAGCCCATTAAGCCCAAATACAACAATTTTAGCCTAATTCTAAATTAAGCCTAAATTAATTAAATTCTAATATTCCAAATTTCACAATTTAATTAATTAAAGTGTATAGCCATAATTAATTATTTAAATTAACATTTCCAAAATACCAATTTACATAATTAATCATGCTTTATTATATTCAATTCATGTCCAACACAATTGAAACAAAATCAACGCATTTACATGCTCTATATGTCACGGTAATATGGATTTTTCTTCATTAATTTTGATTCAATCCAATTAAATCACAAATCAATTTATCCAATCATTTTAAACACATCTAATGGTCTAAAATCAAAATCACCATGACATTAGAGTTCATACTTACATTCGGCCAAGCATGTAATTTGGGGAAAATTAATCCAATTAATTTTTCATAAAATTGATCATGCATAACTCTTAGTTATCATTATCTAAGCATACTCAAACAACCAATTTGATCAAATATTCTCAAATCAAAAATACCCAAATTTAGATTAAGAATCCTAATTCAATTTCATGCTTAAATAGGATCATGATACCATTGTTGGGTTCTAATGAACAACCAAGATCATATTAAGCATGAAAGATGTGTAAATACGCAAAGAAGTATAGCGGATTTATACTCACTTTGATCGGTTCGTTGGATGTGTTGATAACCAAACTTTTGCTTCCTTTGAAGTGCTTCAAGCTCCTCTTTGAATGGTTGTATGTTGAGCTCCAAGCTTGGTGAATGAGATTCCAAACTCAAGGGATGTTTCCCTATCACCTATGTATGATTCTTTAAGTATTAGCTTTGAAAGATTTTGCAACAAAATCTTCCCTTGTTCCTTTGAGACCCACGGCAATGAGAGAAAAATGGGAGATGAGAGAGATTTTCAATTTTTGTGTTTTTGTTTTTCTAAAAAACCTTATGAAAAAAAATCTCTCAAATTTGGAATATGCTTTTCCAAAAAGCTAAAGCACATTTTGGAGGGAAATTGCATTTATTGTTCCCAACTACTCCCATCACTCAACTTTGACACTTGATAGACAAGTGATGTAAGTTGTGATGTGACATGTGGGCCCCACATTAATTCAAAATCCGAGTGGGCCCGCAAACACATTCCGGGCTCGGGTTCGTTAATTCTGAATTAACGAATTTTCCGTTGCGACTAAATTAAATAATATTGTCTCGCAAAATTATTATTAAAGTCGCTCTCGAATTAATTCTAAATTTATTCGTTCGCCTGAATTAAAATCCAATTTAATTCCGTTATGAAATCTAATTTCATATAATATATTGAATATATAATTTTAATCGACTAATTCCAAATTAATCGTCTCCTCTCCCTTTTAATTGAATTTTATCCCAGATAAATTCTCGCCGTATTAATAATCCTTGATTAATTTTCTCTCTCTTCTAATTAATGCCAGATTAATTATGTTCGAGTCATACGCCATCGATGAATCTTCGGGAAGCGACCCATGAGATCCCTGGATATGTTGGCAGTAAATCCGATCGTCGGACTATCCGAACACGTGCGTACCCCGTACCACGTTTTTAACGATTTACAAGACATAGTTGGCTTCTAGCAAAGCGCCGTGCCTACCCCATTCTCCAGAAATATTCTTTAAGGAATATATAATCTATAACAGGCGTAGTATACGTAGTATTGCATATTGCGATCCAGTATCTGATGTCACATGCAAGGCCTGGGGATGGAATAGTGTTTGCCCCGTACGAAGCATATATCGGATCACAAGCAACTAGTCTCTATAATCGGATAATCATGACCTTGTCATATTATCCCGATAGTTGCAACATAATAGAGAACCAGTTATGTATCCCTGCGTGATCATCATCTCCATATGACTGAACTGATACTTCCGTCTTGACATCACACCCAATACACTACGATTCTCAAAAAAACCCAGATGAGGCGTACACAGAACCTGTTAAAGTCTCAAACGACCAAAACCAAAGTGTATTGATTGTCGCAAGTACTAGCGATGCAAGTCTCAAGTTAATACCAAATACACCTACCCTGAATCGGATTCCCATAGACACATAATCATACTACCAATGGGATTCCGAGGGGTCTATTCAGAGCGAAGCTGTTTCTGTACCATCGGCAAACACAACCTCCTATCACCCTTACATAAGTATCCAATACTTAAATATATGAGATCTATTATGTTACGCTTCCATAACATGCACAAGTACAATACTAGTCTATTCCGCATTATCGATGTCCAGTCTCGATAATACTACGACTAGGGATATTGAATGATTAAACCTTTGTGGATTGATATTGTCTCATATCTTATTAATTTGGAACTAATCATAATGACTTTTATCATTTATATATTCAAGTAATCAAATTACAAATTGATAAATAGCAATTTCCATTGTCACATAGTTAATTTGTACAAAAACCACAATGTCTTTTACAAATAGTGACGCTATAGTCATAATTATCCAACAATGGATTCCATGTATATCAACCAAGTTTGGACACTGGTTGATGTACCAGAAAGCACTGTGCCTATGGTAAGTCTTCATGGTGAAGACAAACATGGATGACAACACACAAATATACAAAGCTAGGCTTGCAGCGAAAGGGTATTGTCATCAACATGGTGTCGATTACGATGACACCTTTTACCCATCGCCATGATTAAATCCATTCGGATAATGCTTGCAAGTGCTACATATTTCGTTTATGAAATATGGCAGCTGAACGTCAAAACCGCTTTCCTTAACGGAAACCTTTTGGAGGATGTTTACAACATCCAGACAGTTTTGTCATACCAAAACATGCAAACAAGGTTTGCAAGTTAATTCGATCCATTTATGGATTGAAGCAACCATTGTGTTCTTGGAACCATTATTTTGATGAGATCATATTACAATATGGTTTCATTCAAAACGAAGATAATTCTTGTGTATATAAGAAGGTTAGTGGGAGCGCACTGACATTGGATTTCCTATACATTGATGAGTATTATTTCTTTGAAATAACATTCCCATGTTAACAATCGGTGAAAGCTTGGCTTTCATTAAAATTCTCCATGGAATACTTGGGAGAGGCAACCTTTATTCTAGGAATAAATATCTATTGGGATAGATCTAAAAGTGTAAGCACTCTACGAGAACTCGTACATTGAAAGATATGTACGTGACCTGATGTCTCATATGCTTTGAGCATATAGAGTCACAATCAGGCCGATCCAGGTGATGGTCACTGGATTGAAGTAAAGAACATTCTTAAGTATCTTAGATGAACTAAGGATGCATTCTTAATCAATAGAGAATGAGAACTTGAAGTGACTAGGTTTACCGACGCAAGTTTCCTAACCAATAAAGACGATTATAAGTGGCAATAAAGGTACGTATTTTGGTTGAAAAACGAAACAGTGAGCTGGAAATCTTCCAAGCAAGATACTATTGCCGATTCAACAACAAAAGCGGAATATATTACTGCAGGTGAGGTAGCAGAAGAAGCATTTTGGATCTATAAAATTCCTAATTAGATTAGGAGTAGTTCTGTTAGCAGCTGAGCTGGGCTACAACACATGCTAAAGAATTACGATCTCATCAACGATCCAAGTATGTACTTCGACGGTTTTATCTGATTCATGAGATCATACATCGTGGCGATGTGATGATCGAATAAATCGTATCAGATGATAACCTTGTAAATCCGCTGATGAAAGCGATATCTCAGCATAAACATGAGCGACCTGTACATAGTTCAGGTGTTAGACACTTGAGTGATTGGCTATAGGCCAAGTGGGAGATTTTTGGACAATTATGACCCATAACATCACTATTTTGTAAAGAACATGGTGTTCTTGTATAAAATTAACTATGTGACAAAGGAAATTGCTCTTTTATCATTTTATAATTGCATTACTTAGATATATAAATGATTAAAGTCCATATGATTAGTACCAGATTAATAAGATATGAGACACTATTAATCCACGAAGGTTTAATCATTAAATATCCATAGTCGTAGTATTATCGAGACTGGACATCAATAATAAGAAATAGGCTAGTATTGCACTTGTGCGCGTTATCGAAGCTTAACGGCATAGTTCTCATATATTTAAGTATTGGATACTTATGCAAGTGTGATATGAGATTATGTTTACCGATGGTACGGGAACAGCTTCACTCTGGATAGACCCCTCGGAATCCCATTGGTAGTATGACTATGTGTCTATGGGAATCCGAATCAGGGTAGGTGTATTTGGTCTTAACCTGAGACTTGTATCGCTAATACTTGCGACAATCAGTACACTTTGATTTTGGTCGTCCGGGGCTTTAACAGGTTCTGTGTACGCCTCTTTTGGGTATACTGAGAATCGTAGTGTATTGGGTGTGATGTCAAGATGGAAGTATCACTTCAATCATATGGAGATGATGATCACGCAGGGATACGGAACTGGTACTCTTAAGTATTGCAGTCATCGGGATAATATGACTAGGTTATGATTATCCGATTATAGAGACTAGTTTCCAGTGATCTGATATATGCTTCATACAGGGCAGACACAATTCCAGCCCTAGACCTAGCATGTGACATTTGATACTGGATCGTTATATGCAATACTTAGTATACTATGCCTGATAAAGATTATATATTCCTTTAAAGAATATTTCTGGAGATTTGGGTACGCACGGTACTTTGCTAGAAGCTAACCATGTCTTGTAAATCGGTAAGAACGTGGTTCCGGGTACGCACGTGTTCGAATAGTTCGATGACCGTATTTACTGCCAACATATCCAAGGATCTCTTGGGTCGCTTCCCAAAGATTCATCGATGACATTTGACTCGAACAGAATTAATCATGGATTAATTATAAGAGAGAAAATTAATATGGGATTAATTACGCCAACAATTAATCTGGGATTAATTATCAGAGAAAGAATTAATCTGGGATTAATCGCGTCATGAATTAATCTGGGATTAATTCGTGAAGAAGAGAGAACGCGATTAATTTGGAATTAATCCGTAAAATAAATTTAATAGTTAAATTGGATTTTTCTATTTAATTTATTTATTTGGGCTAAAATAAATATATTGGATATATTAAATGAATTGGAATTCAACGCGGAATTAAATTGGATTTTAATTCAAGCGAACGAATTATTTGGAATTAATTCGCAAGCGACTTTCGTAATAATTTGCGAGGCATTATTATTTAATTAAATTGGATTTAATTACATCGCGACGGAAAGTTCATTTAATCGGATTAAACGTAACGGAGCCCGAACTGTGTTGTCTAATCCCACTTGAATTTTGAATTTAATTGGGTGGGACCCACCACTTGTTAGACATTATGACCCATAGCGTCAC
>SKCR01024271.1:0-32701 GCA_019454045.1 Zanthoxylum bungeanum
CTTTTGGATACAAGGACATCATACCTTATGCAGCTGAAACTTTACATCTCCGACAACAACAATAACGTCAGTCGCCAACTCACTTGCAACATACCTGGGAACAGAATATGTTCATTCATGTTGTCACTACATCTCTCCACATCAAAATACTGAAAGAATACACACGTAATGTAGAACTAGAAATAAACCGAACAAGAACTGGATTCTAGTGAATTTACTAAATTGAATTGAAAAACTGGGGCTTCGAGTAAATTAGACATGCTCAAAGTAATACTTTTCCAAGTTTATATATTAGCATTATTAGTTTTCATATAAGGGTTACAATTTATAGAAGAGGGTTTACAATCACAACAGTCATATATACTGGGCAGCTTTCCCAAAGGAGAATAAAATTTTCTACATACTTGTAAAACTGAGGCAAAACAACCGGTCCAGATATAAATCATACAGAACATACTAGGTTGACACGCTTCATGATGCTTCTATACCTACTTCTAGGATCAATCTACAAACTTCAGATTCCAAGTAATTTGTAGACATATAATTTTAGATTCAATTATCGAATAAGCAAACTGATTAAATGATAAATTCTTATTTCCTTAATTGTGTCAGTCATCTTATATGAATGTCTAAGATTCCAACATATCCAGGTAACAAAACAGTGACAGTAATGCTTAAGTTTGAGCTACCTAAAGCCAATACTAGCATTCCTGATCCAACAACGGGAAACAGAAGCATGTACAATTCCCAAAGAATATTGAACAGGAAAAGTTACAAATGCTAGAAGCAGGAAAAATCTCCTTAGGTATCAAGAGACGGATCATAAGATCTCAAATCTCAAGATTCCTGAAAAAGGCTCCACTACTGTTAAGGTACATATAGGTGTTTCAGAAGGCAAATCCAACATATAAAAACATGTTCCAGGAAAGAAATAAAAAAAATCATACCATCCATAAAGGAAAAAAGAAATAAAAGCACCGTGTTAAGCAACAATAAATTGAGGAAGGAACTAGAAGGTTCGACGAACAGAAAACCAGCTGAAAACCATACACTACGACCAATGCAAAAGGAATCGGAATGCATCAAGCATATTTGGGAGAAAGGAAAGAAAATCACAGAATGAAAATAAGGCTACAAGAGATCTCACCTAATGTTACTCCCATCAGTCTGAAAAGAATCCGGCTTTGATCCAAGTTTCATAAACTTCATCTTCCCGAGCAAATGACCTTCGCCTTCTCGGATGCCTTAAAGACAAGACTTCCTCGCTTACTCAACTTTCCACTTCAAAATCAAATACCTCACACTCACCGCTCACCACAGCATAAACCAAGTAAAACACACATTACACAAATCGAGGAAATTTTTCCAGGAATGGAATGAGAATTCCCAATTGTGGGGACCAAATTTGTGAATGACCAACACTTTGGGGCTTAGAGAAAGTAAATGATCCAAAAGAAGGGTAAGGATATATGCCGTGAAGAGTATGACTGAATCTTGACAGCAATCGAGGCAGTGAGTCCAAGTAAGAAAGAGGAATATATAATTAGTGGGTTTGAGTAATTTTTTAACAAAAGGTTCTCTTGGATGGCAAGAGAGCTAAAGAAGAGATTGTTTCCTTGGTCGGTGGCAGAGCCCACGGAGTCCGGGCTCACTCAAATAGCTCAGGAGACATAGCCAACAGACTCTCAACACTAAAAAATTATCACCAATCTGACTCCACCTCACTAACTAATTGTTTATCATTCAAGTTCTGGTTACACTGTTTCTTTGTTTTTCCTTTAAAAAAAGCTTAAAAAGATTCATGCCACCAAGACTAATTGAGTTACTTTAAAGCTTCAAGTTCCAAACTTTAAATATTCAAATCAATATACATACCTATATAATTTAATAAATAGTGTTTTTCCAACCGTTGAAGTTTCAAATCCTGCAACGGAAAACAGCATCTCGGTATCAGCTTAAGAAATCACCAAAACGGTAGACAACAAGCATCTATCTTTATATGGGGCATGAATGAGAAAGATCACAAAAGAAATTAAAATAATAGCAGTAATGAACTATCAAATCTACCTAACAACAACAAGATCATGAAAAATTGAACTGTAATCAGAGAAATCTAACAGAATATTCTCAGGAATCAAGTTAAAAAATAAGCCAAAAGATCATATTGTACTGTATCAGTATCATAAGCATAAACCCTAAGAACCTCCAAATGAAGAAATATGTATATGCCCCCATTATCAAACACCAAGTTGGTTTAAACAAATAGACAGTACCCAAATGCCACTCTCCGTGCACAATGCACACCACAACACAACCCAAGATCCCATTTATCAAATCTACAACAAAGTCATCAACATTGCTTCCTAATTTCAAGCTCTAATGTAAATGTAAAACAAACCCATTTCAAGTTTTGTCATTTGAACAACACCCACAAAAAAATAATTAAAAAAAAAAAAAAAGAAGCAAAACTTACCAAGAAATCCCACCACTATTGCTTTCTTAACTATACTAAGTGAAGAAGAACAGTGACATTACAAATGGGCCATGCCCTGAACACACTACCTAAAAGTACTAATTACTAAACCCACTAAAAGAAAGGAAACAAGAAAAAGAAATTTACACAAAAACCACAAAAACTAAAAGCAAGTAGTACTCATTTAGTTTAAAAAAGAACCAGAATCGCTCAGGTTTTTTTTAACACTAAAAGCTAAGAACTTGAGAAATGCTTTCTCAGCCTTGAGAGCACCAACAGAACATTAAAACGTTAAATTTTTGTGAATTGTGTGAGGAAGTGAAAATAAAATCATTTAAATTTGGGAAGTTAATAAGAGAGTGGGTTGAGTTGAGTGCATAACATTGCTCAATTATGCACGCCAAAACTGACAATTGCTTTTAATAAATGACAGAGCCTTTTACTTGCAGCCTAATTAACCCATCAACCCTCTTTACCCTCTCTTATTTATTTTATTTTTATTATTTATTTTGCAGTTCAGTGCAGGCAGATGAAGAACTGAAGACTTATCTCACCAGTCACCACCTCAGGTTGCCAAGACTAAAGAAACTCTTCAAGTTTCTTAAACTTCAAGAAACTAATTTGGATTCCTGTGAAAGTATAATTATTATAATTGTAATCCAATTTGGATTCAGTTTCAGTTTGGTTGAATATGGATCATGCATGTTACATTCAACTTGGCCATCATGATCAAGCTTTTTGTTCTTCTTTGGAATAATCATAACATGGCTAGCTATAACTATAGCTATAGGTTTATAGATTGTTGATGATCATAAGCTAAACGGCTAAACCCACCTCCTTCAATGGCCAAACCTAACATCCTGTTTGGGTTTTATTGCTTCTACAGTTGTGTGTTCAATCATCAAATCAACCTTGTCTGTGTCATTAATTTTTGTCAACATTTTCCTCATTTTTTTTACTCTGTACTTTTTAAATGAATTTTTTTTGATCAAATTTAGAAAGGATTTGGATTCAGTGTTAAGTTAACTTTTATATTGATTTTTTTTTATAAATTATAATTGGTAACTATTAAATAATAATCTTCACTGTGAATTGAAATTAAAACATACGTGATAGAAGACTATAAAAAATTTAACACAACTCATCTGGACATTAAAACTAAATTCATAGTTAAATAGAGATCTCATCATTTAAATCTCAACTGAAGTGATAATTTATATATAATAACACCACCAAGTTAGTTATTAATTAATATTTGATATTATGTGACAATTAGTCGGGTCTTGAGTCATGAGATTCCTCACTTTATCAAAAATTTAAATGTTTTCACAATACGTATAGTCTATTTTTCTCACATTTACTATGTATGTAATTAGCTGGTGGTTTATATATTAACCCTTGAATATCTTCTATTTGTAAGTTGATTTTTAAGGATAAGTTATATCCATGAGTTTATAATAAAATTGTATCTAAGCTAACAACATGTTTCATAGTTGCAATCGTACAGTATAGGGGCGACACCAGTATTGCAATATTCGATAACGAGTAATTGGACTAGTGTAAAATCTAGAATACTTAGACATCGAGACGGTGGAACGTGATAGAATATTGTGATTCATTTGTCCTAAATTTTCTAAGTATGTGATCAGTTAGTGTTCAACTAAGAATAGTATAAAATTTAACCTACTCAGGTGTCGGGGCTACAAAACATGATAAAATATTAAAATTAAGGCAAAAATGTAAAAGTGACCCTCTAACTTTCATGTTTTTTCATTTAAGTCCTTTAACTTTCAGTTTTGTCAATTCAGTCATCTAACTTTCAATTTTTATCAATTCAAGACTCCGTTATAAATTCATCACTGTTGCCGTTACAAATAACGGCAACAGCAAAGTAAACGTACTTTGCCTATTATTTAATTAATACCCTCAATTAGAAAATATAGGCAGACAGATGAAGCTAAAGCAAAGTAAATGTACTCTGCTTGCATCTTCGAGCTATTTTTTGTCAAAAACACATATCACAAGTTCAATATGACTTTTTGTCAAAAAATTATAAAAATTATAACTAGTGCTAGTAAAGAATATATGTATTTATTATAAGAGATTAAAATAATCAAATATTTTACCTACTATATTTAGACTAGAATCGAATGATTCGATTGTGTTATTTTCAATCCTTCAAAAAAAAACACAAGACGATACATTTTACACTGCAGTTGATCAGTGGACCCTAGCGACGAGTGTGGAAAATAATTATACGCAACTTATTTAGCAAAAACTTAATGGTTAGGCATTACAATACATGCGATTGCACAGAATCAAAAGTATTGGTTGTCATCAAATGTAATGTCACATCATCCGAGAATGCCATCATGCCACTCAAAAGATGGAGAAAATCTAAAAGATGGAGAAAATCTATCATACAACGGAGGTATATTTTAGTAAATGACATCAAATGTGATACTGCGTTGTATGGTAGATTTTCTCCATCTTTTGATTCGATGGAGAATAACACAATCGAATCATTCGATTCGAGTCTAAATATAGTAGGTAAAATATTTGATTATCTTAATCTCTTATAATAAATACATATTTTCGTTACTAGCACTAATTATAATTTTTATAATTTTTTGACAAAAAGTCATATTGAACTTGAGATATGTGTTTTTGACAAAAAATAACTCGAAGATGCAAGCAGAGTACATTTACTTTGTTATAGCTTCCTCATTCTACTTATATTTTCTAATTGAGGGTATTAATTAAACAACATGTAAAGTACATTTACTTTGCTGTTGCCGTTATTTGTAACGTCAACAGTGATGAATTTATAACGGAGCCTTGAATTGACAAAAATTGAAAAATAGAGGACTGAATTGACAAAACTGAAAGTTAACGGACTTAAATGAAAAAATATGAAAGTTAGAAGGTCATTTTTGCATTTTTGCCTAAAATTAATTATTGGTTTATTAAACCATAAACAGCATCTCCTTGTAATGCTATTTTTTAAGAATGGTTCTATATATTTAGACTTATCACTTGACTGATACTTGGTACAAAAGGGATCTTTATGTTGTAATATTGGGATAGAAATAGAATAGCCCAAGGTGAAGTTACTTATATCTTTGATTATTTAATTTAGCTGCAATTTAATTTTCCTCAAGAGAGAGATTCTTAATGACGTATGTATGACATCATGCATGAGCTGCTTGTATATGCATGTGCTTTACATTTGCATTTGCATGTGCTTATAAGAGAGAGAAAGTCCTTTACCATTTAAAATTAGCAACAACATTTCATGTGTCCGGGATATAATTTGATGATGTAAGGTTCAGAATCTGATCTTCAGGTATTGGGTTCGAATCCGATGAATGTGTTTATTATAAGAGCCTGGAGCAGTCGAATATTTTACATGCTCCGTTTAAGCCCGAATCAGATAATGTAACGATGAAATTTTCAATATTTTTAAAAAAATTAATAATTTAACCAAAAAAAAAAAAAGAACATTTCATATTCTCACCATAGCACATCCCAATAAAAGTGATAGATTTCTTAGCATTTATAAATTATAAAATCATATTTAAAGGCCACCCATTGTATCTTTCCATTGAACACAACGAGGGTGGGATGTGATCAATGTTCATAAATAAGTAAAAGATATAGTTCAACTAGAAACCCTAAATTAAAATTTGAGTCATTGCTGACTGTATCACTATGAACATAAATGCTAAATATTCTATCTTAAATGAAAAGAAAAAAAAAAGTATCCTTAAGAAAATTCGGTTCCTTATTCTCTGAATCTAATCTTTAGAATCATAAATATCAAAAGAAAAACTAAATGTATATAGGAACATTCATGTAAAATGTATATCTTTAAATATTCAAGTGAAAAAATGAGAATAAATAATATTGTGGAAAAACTTAAGATCATAATAAATTATTTAAATTATATTGAATTTAACGAAATAATAATTTTTAGATAAAACATAATAACATTAAATAATAGATATAACTGATCCCACCGAATAAATAAAAAAAGAAGTTATTATTTAGTTTGAATTAGTTATAAGAAACGCAGAATTAACCGAAAGTGGTCTGAGGGATTTTCGATATGAAAGAGTCAAAGATTCATTATCACGAGGTGTATTTTCAAAGGTCCTATACATGCCTAATTTTGATTATTAGGATCTCAATATGCATGCCAATGGGCAGGGCCGGGGCAGGCTTTGATTAAATCCGGCCCTGAGTCCGGATTAGGAAAAAGTCATGCTCGAGTTATTATTGGGTTCAGGCCGGTCTTTATCTGGTCCGATTTTTTAATATAAAAAATTATATATATATAATTTTTTATAAATATATATTTTATTTTTAAAGCCCATGCTGGGCTAGGCCTTGGCTTTTTGAGTTGAGCCCTGATCAGGCTCTCTAATTCTAAAGCCCGTGCTAATTTTTTTATCCAGGGTACGGGTTTTTTTGCCATGCATAATTCTCAATGGGAATAATATAATTATTTTTTTGAATATTGGAAACTCCGCCGTCAAATCACATGACTCAGGCTTAATTGGAGCAGGTAAAACCTCCGATTGTCCCAAATTGTTACAAAAAAATATACTCATTTGATTCAAACTCATGACCTAACAATCAAATTCTAAATTATTTGCCACCAATCACTCCCTTGAAGGCTGAATAATATTAACTCTCTTTCACATGCATGCGTAAAAATTAAAAAAGAAAAAAAATTAAAAAAAAAATCTTCAAATGTCATTAATTTGACCGATTACATCTTTATTCTTTGGTTGTTATTTGTATTGTAAGCAATTTGGTGTGTTTCTATATGAATATATATATATATATATATTAAGTTTTTTCTATATAAAAAAATGTTTAGTTGATCTAATCAAATTTACACATCCAACATGAATCATATAGATGGATCATTTAGACGACATATCTCTAGACGTTCTGTTAGCCACTGAAGTTCAAATCATGGAGAGGTACGAGATAAAAATAACAATTTGGATTTAACTTACCAATACCTTTAAAAAAAAATATTGCCAAATTTTGAGGGTATCGTATCCATCAATAAAATATGATCTTCTAACGATATCCAACTATAAGTGGCAATTTATCGGGTTAGTGGAGAAGCCGGAAAAAAGCCAAACTCGAAATGTTAATCGGGTCAGTCTTGCCAGGTCCGGCTCATGCTTTTTTCTATCCCATTTTTCTCCCTTTTCCTTTAAATTAAAAATAAGTAATAATATTAATTTTTAACACTGCACAGTTATAATCATCCATAAACTAACAAGACTAAAACACCCAAATGTCATTAATTTTTTTGTGATTTGTGAATATGATGGTATGTCATTAATTTTTTTTATTTTTTATTTTTTTTTATTTTTTTAAGTCGGGCCCTAGCATTTTGATATGAGTCCAGTTCGGATCAAGACCCGAGCCAGAGCTATCATTATAAAATCTGATTAAGATTTTTTAAGACCGAACCAAACTAATGCACAGATTGATAAGACCGGACCAGACTTTTTTATCATACATATAACCCAACCCTTGGTATCCCTAGAATATGAAGTCACAACTATATTTTTAATTTTTTAATTTAGGCAAATATATTTCGTGGTGAAATTATCAAAAATGTCTCTCCAAGTAGCACTGAAAACCAAATATTGAGGAGAATCATTTCAGCATCTACTAATTGCTTAGTGTCTCCAACCAGGGCAGTTAGGGAAGAAAAAGTAAAATAAAAAAAAAAAAGCCAAAAACAAGAAGAAACAACTCATGGGAGAGACAATGTTTATGTACCAACGGGGTAAAGTGAGACCATCCAAAAAACTGGCTAAATATTAGCTTGCAATTTGTACTTTACTCATCTTTGGTAATTTGCCCGGTATATTAGGGACGGGTAAACACATAATTTTTTATGCTCGTTAATTAGACGAATAGGTACAAGTATTTGAATGTTCATTAAAAATATAGATAAAATTTCCTTGTGAATATATAGAGACACATATGGGGTCCGTGGGAGTCCGATCAGTGGCGTATTCAGAAATTTCAGTCAGTGGGGGCAAAAAAAATTTCTAATCAAAATAATATATAATGAATTCATACATATTTTTTGAAATTATAAAATGATCCCTATACTTTTGAAATTATAAAGTAGCCATTAGTTTCTAAACTTCCCAAAATTTTCAGAATTATATTTTTATCCATAATTTCTAAAAATACTAATTTATCATAAAAATTTAAGTAATAAATTATTTTTAAAATTATATATTTTAAGTTTATGTATTATATTATATGCTAAATTTCCGTTAATTTATTATAGATTTTATCATTTTTTTAATGAAATTATTAAAAGCCTAATACTAAAACGCAATATTTGTACTTTTCGTTGCCCCCACTAGACCCTAAGTGGCTCCGCTACTGAGTCCGATATAGTAGGGACTAATAAGAGGATACTTTTCGTATTCATTAATTAAACAAGACGAGTATAGATATTCTCATCCTCATATCATATCCGGCCCATTATCGTCTCTAATTATGGTGGTGTGTGGTTCTCTCTTCTTCTTCTTCTTTTTTTTTTTAAATAAAAATTTACTTTCAACTCCATCCATTTATGAGATATTTTAGGACCCCATTGAGTACCATATAGGTCAAACTTTTATCCATTTAAGAGCATAAGATTAGGCCGAAAGTTGTATATTATTTTGTCTAAATTATTAAACCAATAATAACTAATGAAGAATAAGAAGATGAAGATGCATAATCCAATTGCATCCAATATCACTTGTAATAATAGCAAGAAATTAAGCCTTTTCAAAAGTTAACGAAAAAGCCCTACACCAACTTTTCCCAATAATGCTCCCCCAAGGTCGGTGTGTGCATTTATCATTTCACTTTTATCAAACTCATAAATAAATATAATAATTATGAAGATGATTACGTGTCAATCTTTTTAAGCCACTTTATGTGATTCACATTAATTATGAAGCAATTTTTTATGCCAATTGAATTCCCAAAAAAGAATATACAATTCTATCCAAAATTGATAAATTTGGGGGATTAATATTATTCTAATTTCTAACAATAAGAAGCCTCACTATAATATTTAGGTTCATTTTTCAAGCTAAATAAGTGTGTGGCCCAAAAGGTTTAGTACTTTTAGGCTTCTATTAAAAAGATTATTAGGGCTTTTGTGTGTAGCGCTAGGAGTGTTCATAGGATTAGGTCAACCCGCAATCCAATTCAATTCGTGCGGGTTTTAAAAAAATTACATCTGATCCGATCCGACTCGAAATTTATGGGTTGAGCAACGAGTTTGATACTAAAATTCGACCGACCCACTTCTATAATATTTTTATTATTTTTCTAAAAATTTTAATTTTTTTAAAGTTTTTACTATTATTTTATTTGTTTATTACTTTTGTTGTATTAAAACTTATATATACAATAATTTTCGGGACATAAAATAAATAATATTTATATTTCAAAATAATTAATTCATCACAAAAATTATTTTTTTGATCGACCCGTATTCAATCGGGTTTCACCATCGTGTGACCCAACCCGCGACCTGACCCGATCTGATCTCATTAAATTTAAAAAAACTCGACTTGATTCAACCCGTGAACAGCCTAATACTTATGAAAGCATTGTCTTTTAGGAAAGTGTGTTTACACAAAGTATAGTGCTTTTCTAACCAAAAAGTACTTTCAACATGTAAAAGCACTTCTGATATTATCTGTTTTAAGGAATGTGACTTGATGATATAAGATTTGTGATTTAATTACTTAGGTCATAGATTCGAATTTAGGGAATGTATTTCTTGTAAGAGTCTGAGACAATTGAATATTTTACCTATTCCATGTAAAAGTACAGTGTTTTTTTTTTTTTATTGGAAATGCAAATGAGTGTCCTAAGACTATTCGTTAATGATCCATTTTTAAGAAATTTTAATGAGAAAATGTAAAAAGTAATTAATATTTGATAATTTTTTATATTTCCCATAAAAATGATATGAAAATTTTCCAAAAATGGAGTCTTCACGTTTTGTTAACTGATCATTTGACACTATAGTTGGTTACCTTGCACTGTTGCACATATTCGTTTTCTTTGATTAAAATTTCAACCAATCAGTTTTGTTGAATGTGACAGAGCCACCTCAAAGTCCCGACGAACTTAGTTTTAGGCAACCCATGAATCCTTATAGGACTTGCTGACTATGGAACAGTTGGCTGGCTATAGATAGCTGTGGCCCGTGGCAATGAATCAGAACTAAAATTATGAAGAATTCACATTTGAAACAACTTTTCTGTAAGCTTCTTTTAATCCGGAAACAAGTTATGAAAGCAACCACAAGAAAAAATCTCAGTCGATTTGCTATAGGGGATCCTTTACAAGTCTCTTTTGATTGTGCATTCTCATGCCTGTGAAATTTTGTACATCAATCACACAATTTATGATTCTTTAAAGATCCATTGCTGGATCTTACAAACAAAAGTTGAATTCATACATTTATCTACTGTTTTATTGGTATGCTATGGGAAAACATATACCTGATTCTTTGAATGGCGAGTTATTTCATCCAGCATCTTGTGTATCTCTGCAGTTTTTGGGTGTGATTTGTCTCCCTTCCTGAATTCGTAAACCTCGCCATCAACTTCGACTGAACTACAACCAGGAGTTTTCTTCAACTTCCTTTTATTCATTGTCTTTCTCAGCTTCAATGCTTCCTTCCATCTGTCTGTAGATGAATAGATATTGGACATGAGTATATACGCACAATCTCTCTCAGACTCAATCCTCACCAATTTTTCCATAACAATTTCCGCAAGCTCAACCTTTGCATGAATTCTACACGCTCCGAGTAATGCCCCCCAAACAAAGGCATCAGGCGCAAGCGGCATATTTTTTACGAGCTCAACTGCCTCACTTATTCTTCCTGCGCGACCAAAGAGGTCAACCATACAACCATAGTGCTCAGTTTGAGGTTGCAGGTTGTAGACCATTGACATGTCCCAAAAATGCTTACAGCCTTCCTCTACTAGACCTGCATGACTACAAGCAGACAGGATGCCAACGAGTGTTACTTCATTTGGTTCTATTCCCACTTTAGACATCTCAGAGAACATATCCAAAGCTCTACGAGCTTCCCCGTGTATCGCTAACCCAACGATCATGGCAGTATATGAATAGACATCTCTGCAATTCATACCTTCAAACACCCGAAAGGCCTCATCTATGCTTCCGCATTTTGCATACATATCGACGAGTGCATTCCCTAGAAACCCATCAGCTCTAATATGATTTTTATCCAAGTATGTATGAACCCACTTGCCCAACTCGAGCCACCCTAGGTTAGCACAACAATTCAGAACACAAACTAATGTAACGTCATCAGGCTTAAGACGGCCAACATCTTGCATGCTCCGGAAAATTTCCAACGCTCCCTTGAATTTACCTTGCTGAGCCAGTCCCGCTATCATGGAATTCCAAGAAACAACATTTCTAACAGGCATTTCATCAAACACCTTACGTGCAGAAAGTGCACTTCCACATTTCAAGTACATATCCACCAATGCATTGTCAACAAAAACGTCTTGATGATTGAGATTATCAACGACATATCTATGAATCTTTAAACCCAGATTCAAATCTCCCAATTTGGAGCAAGCGGAGAGCAGAATCACCAAGGTCATTCCATCGGGTCTCATATCAGCTCGGCACATGTCAAAGAAAGAGACAATGGCTGCTCTAGGATAACCCATTTTGACATAAGCTTGAATGAGTATAGTCCACGAGACCAAGTCCCTTTGTCGTTGAAAGCGGAACAAGCTATGAACAGCATTGATGAGTCCGCCACAAACAGCATAGAGCCTCATCAAAGAGTTAAAAACATAGAGATTAGAAAGCAAAGCCGTCTTAATGGAATAGGCGTGAATCTGCTGGCCTAATCTGAGTGACTGTGACTCAGCACACGCCTTGAGAACACAGGGTAGTGTGTAAGTATCAGGAACGAGGCCTTTGATCAGAATGTCCCTGTATAAACCAATTGCTTCCAGTGGGTTATTGGAATTTGAAAGACATTGGATGATGGAATTATACAAGTGAATTTGAGGAGTCCTTGTTTTGATGATCAGTGCGTGTATTTGTTTTAGCTCTCCGATAGATTTTGATGACTCCAGTTTCTGTCTCTCGAGGGGATATAGTTCTTGGAAATTACTAACGCCATTGATACTCCCCTTGGTGACGCCAAGAACGCTCGCCATTTTCTCCACTTTCTAGAAATTCATTCAAACGCTCGCCATTCTTACAACAGACCAGTGGAAGTTTCAATTTCACACGAAGGATCTGTAATTTACACCTGAAGAGTGAAGGTCATAAATATCCCGACAAAGTGACTACGAAAAAGAGGATGTTCATGATTAGGGATGATAGCGGGTAAATGCGGGTTTTAATTTTTATTATCAAATACGCACTCGTATGTAAAAATAAATTACTAAATTCGTATTGATATTTAATAGATTTTTTACTATTTTTTAAAATATCAAAATCTCTTATGCTCATAATAATACAATTTTTTTTTTTTTATTAAACATAGATCATTTTCAAACTCCCCTCATATAAAAATAAATTACTAAACTCGTATTGATACCCAATATATTTTTTGTTGGTTTTTAATTGACAATTTACAAATTATGAAACATAAATAAAAATTTAAAATATTTATAACATAAAATAAATAACTAAAATAAAAGTTTGTTACATAAAAAATTTACAAATTAGAAGATGAAGATGATAAATGTGGCTCGATTTGGAAAGAATGAGAACATTTGTATTTTACGTTTTGTCAAAATTTAGAATTTTTGTTTTACCCTAAAATTATAGAATACACATTTTAAATAACTGATATGATTAATTAATTTTTTTATATCAAAAATATAAAATTAAAATAATAATCTATTTGTATATATATATAAATTAAATATATTTAATCTTCCCTATCACGCCACTTGGCGGCTCACAATTAAATAAGAAATCTATTAAATAAGATACATTAAATTTTATAATTAAAATATCTCTAAAATTATTTTTATTATTAAAAATAAAATTAGAAACCTATAACAAAATAAAAACATAATCTCCTACTAAGATAAAAAACATATTAATTTAAAATGTGTCACTTAATCTTTACAATAATTTTTATCATTAAATTATAAAATTAAAATATCTCTATAATTAATTTTTTATTTTAAAATTATAAAATTAAATTAATAATAATTAAAATAAGAAACCTATTACAATAAAGAAAAAAATTCATATTATTATTAAATTATAAAATTAAAATATTTCTATAATTTTTTTAATTAAATTTTAAAATTGAAATAAGAAATTTATTAAAATATAAAAACATAATCTTCTTTTAAAATAAGAAACATATTAATTTAATTAATTAATAATTTAATTTCTTATTATTAAATTATAAAATAAGTCTCATTAAAATATAATATATATATATATATGGGGTACATAATCTCTATAATTAATTTTTTATTGCCTATTATAATGAATTTTACAATTAATTTTTTATTAATAAATTATAAAATAAAAATAAATAACCTATTACAATATTAAAACATAATCTCATACTAAAATAAAAGACATAAATAGTCGTTATTCATAGAAACTAACCAATTTTTTAGTTTTTGTGTCTATTATTATTTGTTATTTTACTTTAAATTTTTTCTATAAAATTTTTGTTATTTGTTGAGCTTCATGATGAAGGCTCTGGTTATTAGCTTTTGCACAGTGATCATCAATATTTCAATTTTGATAAGAAAATTTAAGTTTAAATTGAATAAATTACATTAATTTTGATCGAACTCATTCGAAAGAATATTAGATGTTTTTCAAGTTATTTATAATTAGAAATATGTTTTCAAATGAGAGAGAAAGACAAGAGATAAACTCAAATGTGAATTACAAATACTATTCGAGAATTAATAGACAAACAAATGAGACATAACTCTTAAATGTAAGTAAACTAATTATCTCACTTAAACTATAAAACTAACATAACTCTTAAATGTAAGTAAACCAATTATCTCACTTAAACTATAAAACTAACTATAACCGGATCACTTATAAGATTAATATCTAGAATCTTCTAAAAAAATTTGTTATGATATGAAATTATAATTAAAGATTTGCTCAACCCGCATAAAACACGGGCCCTATATTAATATTCATAAAATTATTTCATTCATTTTATAGTATAAAAACCTATATATGAAAACAATTTTATAATTATTAATAAAAATTCTTACTGGCAATCAAATAATTACAAACTTTTTTTTAACTCTATTTTAAAAGTTCTCTACTAATAGAAATTATTTTAGAAAGATTTATTAAAAAATAATACTAAATGAAGTATTAATTTGAATGTATACTTTTGCTAAAAGTTGACATCATCTTCGGCTAGATATTGACTGGAGGCCGATGATTACTCCATATTATATTTTGATAGTTATTTCTAATTTTTGAACAATTGGGGCTTGTAAACCAATAAAATAAATAAATAAATACAAATATACAATTCCATGATCTCTCTATCTGGATTATAATGATATGTGTCGGTTATAATGGTGCCGTAATTTAATGAATAATAGATAGGTTGTAAATATGAAATTATTTATTAGATAATTACATATATTAATATCGGATATTCGATATTCGTCTAATAATTACATAATATCATAAATTTATTATACGCTCACACATTTGATCCGATCTTTTTACTATATAAGCAAAACATCTATCCCTAAATCAAAAGAATCAAACGCATCCAAATCAACTAATATCCCTAATACCACTATAAGAATTATAGCTTTCAGCATCCAAAAATTTAGCGTCGACATAGTATTCGACGCCAAAACTCAGTTTTAGCGTCGAATATATAATGCGACGCTAATTGTCACTTTTTTAGCAACGGACAAAAATTTCGACGCCACAATTTGAATTTTTGGCATCGAAGACAGTTTTAGACGCTAAAATTATAAATATAGCGTCGAATATTATTCGACGCTAAATAATTTTACTATAGCAATACTTTTTGGCGCCAAATATTAAACATTTAGCGTCGAAATTATTTTTTTTGACGGTAAATGTCTGATTTTTAGCATCGATAATTTATCGTCGCTAAAGGTTTATAAAGTTTCCACCGACAATCCTTGAATCTTTAGCGTCTAAATTTATATCGACGCCAATACCAGACATTTAGGGTCGAAAAAAATAATTTCGACGCTAAAAAACAGACATTTGGCGTTGACTAGTTGTCGACGCTAAAGGTTTATGAAGTTTCCACCGACAATCCTTGAATCTTTAGCGTCGAAATTTTTTTTCGACGCTAAAAACCAAACTTTCAGCGTCGAAATTTTTTTTCGACGCTAAATATAGATTAAAATGTAGAATTCCACCAACCATTCTCCCCCTCTGTTTTTGCTCTCATTCTCTTTATTTTCATCCACTGAAATCTGAGAATTTCTCCTCTACAGCCTCACAACTCTCCTAAAAATATTCAATAAATTTGTAATCAATTTCCGTTAAGGTAAATCTTATTTCATATTTCTTATTATTTTCAATTTTTATGATTATATATGTTATTTATATGATGTTTGTTAGTGATTTATGATTCATATATGTAGAGTAAGTATATTAATTAACAAAATAGAATTTTTCTGTAAATTATTTAATTAATTTGTCAACAATATATATATATGCTTAAATAAAGTATTAATGAATTAGTAATATTGATTACTGTAATATGATATCTAATAATTATATTATTATATTTAGGTATTCTGCTGAAATTGATAGAAATTGGATGAGCTCTCTGGATAGATTGAGTGTTGAATATCGTAATGGAGTTTATGGGTTTATGGAAGTCGCAAAGCAACACATTGATGCTGAAGGTCGTGTTCGTTGTCCATGTGTAAATTGTTTGAATAGGAAAAGGAAGCGGTTAGATAAAGTTCATAATCATTTATCACGGTGAGCAGTATAATTCTCAGTCACGATTTTTTGAATCCGGCGAATGAAGCAGTAGTTACAATCAACCTGAAAACGATGAGATCACCGATATTTTGCATGACTTACAAGGTCCACAACTTGGTCATAGTGTTAGTGGTGACATGCCAGTGTTAAGTGAAAATGATCAAAATTTATTTAGTGAACTACTTGATGAGGCAAAAAAAAATTCCATTTGAAGGTGCTGGAATGTCGATCTTGAATTTCGTTGTGAAATTATTACACATTAAAGTGATCAACATAATGACCAACAAAAGTATCGATATGATGTTAGAGTTACTGGCCCAAATGTTACCGGTTGGAAGCGAATTGCCTAAGTCGTACTATGAGGCAAAGAAAATGTTGCGTGATCTGGGAATGGGGTATGAATCCATTCATACTTGTAAGTTTGATTGTATATTATTTCGTGCCGAGTATGAATCACTTGAACATTATCCGCTATGTGGTGAAAGTCGGTACAAAATCCGTGGTATGGGGAAGAAAGTGTCTCAAAAGATATTGCGATATTTCCCTTTAACGCCCAAGCTGCAGAGATTGTTCATGTCACGACACACACACTGATATGATGTGGCATCATGAAAATATGATCGGTGCGGATGGCATACTTAGACATCCTGCGGATGGACCGAATGGAAGGAATTTGATGACATGTACCTCCGTTTCACTGAGGACCCCCGTAATGTCAGGTTAGGTCTTGCCTCTGATGGTTTTAATCCATTTGGGAATATGTACAACTCTTATAGCATATGGCCCGTTATTGTCATTCCATATAACTTCTCCATGGAAATGTATGAAGGATCCGTTCATGTTTATGTCATTGTTTATCTCTGGTCCACGTTCACCTGGTAAAGATATAAATATTTACTTGAGACCATTGATCGAGGAGTTACAAACATTATGGAATGTGGGTGTGCATACCTATGATGCAGCTTCAGAGCAGTATTTTCATATGCATGCCGCATTATTATGGACCATTAATGATTTTCCAGCTTATGGTTCATTATCCGGATGGAGCACTAAGGGATACATGGCATGTCCAGTTTGTGCGGGTCAAACACCTTCGCAATGATTACGGAATAAAATCGGATACACAGCGCACATGAGATTTCTTGAGTTGAGTCATCCTTGGCGGATGAGTCAATTATTTAACGGTCAACATGAACCTCAGAGTATGCCCAATCCATTGTCTGGATTCGACATACTTTGCCAACATCAACATCTCAGAGACAGCACACAAGGTAAACATCATAATAATAGAGATAAAAATCGAAAACGCTTACCTGAAGAGTTGAATTGGACAGGAAAGAGTATTTTCTTTGAGTTAGAATATTGGAGGACTCTGAGTTTGCGACATAATTTGGATGTAATGCATATAGAAAAAACAATTGTGAGAGTTTAGTGGGTACACTATTCAATATTCCGGGTAAGATAAAAGACACTGTAAATGCTAGATTAGATCTACAAGATCTTAGAATTTGCAGTGAATTGCATTTACAAGTCACCTCTCGATGTCTTATTAAGCCTCCTGCTAGTTATATGCTCAATCAATTGGAGAGAAAATCATTATGTGATTGGCTGAAAATGGTTAAATTCCCTGATAATTATGCATCGAGCTAGTACAGACGTTGAGATAATTCCTCATGCTGAAGTGAGCGTTGAAGTAGCAAGTGAAGAACAATTTGACACTGAAAATGACTTCGATTCCAGTCACGAATCCTCAAATACCGACGACAATAGTGAATAATGAAGTTACTGTAATTTGTGATTGATGAATAATTTTTCTGGATTATAATGTATGGTTGTTGATTATAATTACTCTTTAGATATGGTTGAAATATTATCGTAATTATTATAGTATAACTATCATATATTTGTTTTTATTATTTTTAATGTATAATTTAGCGTCGAAAACAATATTCGACGCTAATATGTGAAATTTAGCGTCGACTTCTAGTCGACGCTATATGACAGACATTAGCGTCGACTAACAATCGACGCTAAATTTCACATATTAGCATTAACTAACAATCGACGTTAAATTTCACATATTAGCGTCGAATATTATTTTTCGACGCTAAATATAAAATTAAATTTCCCGGAAAAATAACCCTAAATTTTTAATAAACCGCCTATTTTTTGGCGTCGAAATAGTCGACGCTAAATAAATAATTCGACGCTAAATGTAGAATTGTCGTCGAAATTTATTTTTCGACGCTAATATAAATTAAATTTCCCGGGAAAATAACCCTAAATTTTAATAAACCACCTTATTTTAGCGTCGAATTAATAATTCGACGCTAAAGCAAAATTAATTCGACGCTAAATGTCTTTAAATCCCTAAAACCAGAGACCTCTTCTTCTCGACTCAAACGAGTAAAATTCTCCCACAAATTATTCGACTAAAAGAAGTCTCCGGCAACGAATTTAAGGTAAATCTCACTTTTTGATTTTAATTTGATTTTAATTTGATGATGATGATGAAAATTAGGCTTATAATTTCCACTGTTTGGACTGCTTTTTTTGGTGATTGTTTTATTCGGTCAAAAGGGTTGTTTTTTGGTTATATCTTGGGTTTATTTTTGTGTTAGTTTTGGGATCAGTTTTGGGGAAGTTTTGCGTGTTCAATGATGCTGTTCCGGACAGAATTTGAAGGTAGTTTGATTGTGATTTGTAGGCAGTTTTCGGGGTGATTTTGTGTGGTAATTATGCGTGAAAGGAGGGTAATATTGGTTGCCGTTTGGCATGGCCTTAGGGCTACTTGATGGGTATTATTGTGTGTTGGTTATAAGGTCTGCATGCATTTTTTATGTGGAGAGGGGCATGTTGAGTAGTGTGAGGTTGAAGATAGTTTAGTCAGCTAGGAGGATTTGTTTATGTGCGTCAGTGTGTCACTACAACAAAACTGGCTTTTAGTGGCGAAATTCATTTCGCCACTAAAAATTCAGTTTTAGTGGCGAAATTAGTGGCGAAATATTATTCCGCCAACGAAATCAGTGGCGAAAATATTTTCGCCACTGAAAGTGAGTTTTTAGTGGCGGAATAATATTTCGCCACTGAAGAAATCTTTTAGTGGCGAAAATAAATTTTTAGTGGCGAAATATTTTCCCCACTAAAGAAGAAAATTTTGGCGCCCAATGTTGCCTCGCGTTCTTCTAACTACAGCATCCCAAAATAATTTTTCATTTACAAAAATAACAAAATCAAACAAACCACCACAATCCCTAAATCCCTAAATCCTTCTTCTTCGATTTGCCCCCTTATTTTCTTCTTCAACTCTTCCATCAATTTAATTGACTCATACACATGCAATTGTTTTTCCCAATTTCATTCATGAAACCCTAACTTTCAGATTGCCCAAAGTCAATTAACCTCACAGCACTTCTTTACGCAAGAAAGAAAACAAATTTGCTCATTTGGCTGAAATTGAAGGAGAAGAATCTGATGAAATAAAGCCAAGGAAAATCAAGTGTCAAGAAGAATTTATAAGTGTTGGAGATTCATTTTAGCAAGCTTTTAACCTCGTCAAGTAGTAAGAAAATATCCTAACTCACTTTAACTCAATATCATGTTTTGTAATAATATCATGTTTTGTAATAATATAGGTACTTAGGGAAGATGATGGTTTCGGCAGTGATAAGGGCTTATTTTTAGCTGTGTATTGACCATGAAAATTGTGAAATTGAAGTGTATTGGGTATATATGTATACTGTTAGGGAAAATTGTGAAAATTGTGAAATGGTACTTAGGGAAGATGATGGTTTCGGCAGTGATAAAATGCTTGGGTATATATGTATATTGTTATGTGGATTTAACATTTATTTTTTTGTAATTTTGTTACAGGGAAGAAGCAAGCATTGATATCTTTGTCGGATAAAAAAGATTTACCATCTATTGGAACTGGGTTACAAGAGTTGGGGTAAAATATTTAAACCATGTGTCTTTTTCTTTTGTGTCTAAATTTTTTTTTTACATTAGACTAGTTACTTTATCTTACTGCCAGTTGGAGCTAAAATGGAATGAATAACAAGTACAAAGTAGCAAGTTTATTTTAGTAGTTTGTGGTGAAACTTTAGGCCTCTTTTTAATCTGTAGGTACACAATTGTTTCCACTGGAGGAACAGCTACTGCTCTAGAAAATGTTGGCGTGTCTGTAACTAAAGTGGAACAGCTCACTTGTTTTCTAGAAATGGTAATTAATGTTTGATGTATGTGTGTTATATAATGGAGGGTCTGTATCAAAGTCTGTTATTTATTTGAATCTGTAATGATTTTGTGGTGCTGAAATATGGAGAGTGTGTTTTCCAATTTATGATTTTTTTTCTCCCACTGGTAGAGTGAGATACCTTTTTTTTTTTTTTTTTTTTTTTTTTTTCTATTTAATGGTTTTTGATCTATTTTATTATGCTCATGTCCTGGTTTTGTGGAATATGATAGTCATGAGGAATATTACTTGAATAGAAATAGGTTTTTACTGTGTAAAATAGGAGGTGTTTTTTTTTTATTTGCTTAGTATGTGTTCAAAAGAAAGGCCCGTTCTAAATCCTGTGACCAGTTCGCTATCTTTTTCCTACTTTTGTGGTTTGCACTTGTAAATAAATTTATGCCATGTATGGGACCTTCAAATTAAGTCTTTAGTTCTCTGTGTTTAAGGATCAAATTAAGTGCATTTATGGAAGATATTCACTTTAAGCAAAGTGGTTGAGTCTTTTTTTTTTTAACTTCAACAAAAAATGAAATGCTGCCATAGTGTCTATGTGTAAATAACAGTTACTTGACTCTGAGATGGATGCAATTCTGGTTTTGGATGATTAGAACTGCTGGTTTCTTTCTTTTATCAGGTTTTAGTGACTTATAGCAGTCTCTCTTTTTCTATGTAATATCTAAGGGATTTCAGTCATTTGGGTATGTTATATCTTTAGTCATTTCTTTCCCTTTTGTGCAAAATCAGATTGGTTCATTGTCTGTTTTCCTTTTGCTTTTTGGCTTTAGTTTTAGCTTTTTTTCATTTAGTCAAGCTTTGATGTAGAGACTCGCTATTCACTAATGTCTATGCAGTAGCCGAAGCAATTTGAGCCTTATAAACCGTCCAACATTAATTCGTTGATTCATTTAGTCACCGAATTAATTACATAAAAGTCCTTAAGACATCTAACAAAATTAGTTGTGGAAGAAAATTACATAAAAGTCTATCAAAATCTTTAGTTATGTGCTAGTTAGCTCAACAGGTAAAACGTTTTGGACGGTATAAAAGATATAGGCTCTAAGGTCAAATTTCGCTCACATGAATGGAAAGAAAATTTAAAAACCAGCACCATACCCGCACATGAAAAACATACAAATTAAGAAATGTGTAATGCATATCAGCTATCAAGAATATATTCTATGGTAGAGAGAAATTGATTATTGAAATTAAAGAGTGGTCTATCGATAGGTATAGGCTAAGGTTACATGTCCATTTCTTCTAAGGTCCTAGCCTAAGGTTTAAAGAGATTCATTTTCAATTTCAATCAGTAGATATGGTAAAATTTCATAGCAGAAAATAAAGACTTTTACTAACAAATGGACTTGTCCTTTTCATTTCCGGTAGGGAAGTCAAGAGGCACAGGAGGCACATGATTTGCTGTGGCAATAATGCATACAACTAATATTTTAATTTGCTAGAAAAATCATAAGAGACTTAATCCTTTCTTGATTTTTCTTTCAGAGCTAGCACATCCTCTGGATCTATAGTTGGAAAAGTATTGTCACTTGAGAAGGTATGCCTTGTTATGTGCATTATTTTGGTTTTTATTTTCATATTGTTATAATCTATATCTGATATTGCATGTTTAATTGGTTAATTCAAATTAGGATACTACAAAGGAAGCCAAATAAGGTGTTTCGCAATGAATAGAGAGTGGATTAATCATAAAAGTTTAAAAGATAGGCGAACTCCAGAATATAAAAACGGTATCAATGAGTTTCTTAACTTTGCATTTGAAAGGGTAGGAAGCAATAGAAAAATAAGATGTCCATGCTACAACTGTTTGAATTGTATTTTCCATGATAGAGATGTGGTTTTCACTCATTTGATTGTTTATGGGATATTAAAGACTATAAAATTTGGTCTTTGCATGGAGAAGATACTGAAGATAATGAAGTAAATGGAGATTCTGATGGGAATGATGATTTTGATGGATTTGATGAGACTGTTCATTTAATCCATGATATAACAAACGTAAGATCTATTAATTTAAATGAAGGTGTGGCTGAAGTGGGTTGTGATAGTACGGAAAATGACCATGTACATGAAAAGTTTACTAGATTGATGGAAGATGCCGAGCAAGAGTTATTTCCTGGTTGTAAAAGTTTCTCAAAGTTGGAATTTATTGTTCATATTCTCCATTTTAAATGCATCAATGGTTGGAGTGATAAATCTCTAACTATGTTGCTTGGCCTTTTGCGAAAAGCCTTCCTTCATGATGAAAAATTTCCAAAAAATACCTATGAAGCAAAAAAGTACACACATGATTTAGGTTTGAATTATACTAAGATTGATGTTTGTAAGAATGATTGCATTCTTTATCGAAAACAATATGCGAATCTTCAGAGTTGCCCAGTCTGTGGATGCTCAAGATGGAGAAATGGTGGTTGTGAAGTTGAAAATGATAATCTTAGTGCTTGTTCAAGTAAGGGAAGAAAAATTCCACAAAAAATCTTGCGTCATTTTCCTTTAATACCAAGACTTCAAAGATTTTACATGTCTTCAAAGCTAGCATCTTATATGCGGTGGCATAAGGAGAAACGCTCTGATGATGGGGTTCTGAGGCATCCGGCCGATTCTGAGGCATGGAAATCTTTTGATAAGATGCATCCTGACTTCTCTTTGGATTCTCGAAATGTAAGGCTTGGGCTATCTTCAGATGGGTTTAACCCATTTGGAAATTTAAGCACTTCTTATAGCATATGGCCTGTGATATTAGTTCCATATAATTTACCACATTGGATGTGTATGAAAAGTGATTTTTTCATGCTTTCTTTGCTAATTCCTGGTCCAAAAGCTCCTGGAAATGACATTGATGTTTATTTAGATCCTTTAATCGACGAATTGCAAGAGTTGTGGGATGTTGGGGTTGGAACGTATGACTCTTATACAACTTGTAATTTCAAATTACGAGCTGCATTATTATGGACCATTAATGATTTTCCCGCTTATGCGAATTTATCTGGGTGGAGTACTAAAGGAGCCCTTGCATGTCCATCTTGTAATGTTGATACGTGCTGTCAATGGTTAACACATGGTCGTAAATTTTGTTACATGGGGCATCGTAGATTTTTAGAAGCTAATCATAAGTGGAGGTTTGATAAAAAATCTTTTGATGGGTTAATTGATGACCGTTCTCGACCTAATCATCTTTCAGGTGATGATATTATCGACCAACTGAATGGTTGTGTTAATGTAACATTTGGCAAGGGTAATGGTAAAAGAAAGCGAAGTCACCCTTCTTTGATATATAATTGGAAGAAGAAAAGCATATTTTCCGATTGCCCTATTGGAGTAAGCTCTTAATACGTCACAACTTAGATGTCATGCATATTGAGAAAAATATTTGTGATAATATTTTGGGAACAACAATGGGAGTAGCCGGAAAAAATAAAGATAATGTGAATTCTCGTATGGACTTTGAGGAGTTAGGAATCCGTAAGGATTTGCATCTTGTTGAAAATAATGGTAGATTACAAATGCCAATGTCTACTTTTGCATTGACTTTGAAAGAAAAGAGAAAATTTTGTGACTTCTTTGCTAGTTTGAAAGTTCCAGATGGATACTCTTCTAATTTCGCTCGATGTGTAAATCAAAGTGAGGGTAGGATTTTTGGCATGAAAAGTCATGATTGTCATGTGTTTATGCAAGATTTAATCGCGTCAACTTTCCGTGGGATCTTACCGAAAGATGTTTATGAGCCTTTAGTTGAAATGGGGATGTTCTTCAAGCAATTATGCTCAAAGGCTTTAAGGGTGGATGTGTTGGAAAGCTTAGAACACAAAATTGCAAAACACTTTGCAAGCTTGAGCGAATATTCCCTCTATCTTTTTTTGATATTATGGTGCACTTGTGTATACATTTACCAAGTGAAGCAATGGTAGCTGGGCCTGTACAATATAGATGGATGTTTCCTTTTGAAAGGTATAAGCATATCTAGTTTGATCTATGTATTTTCTTTATATTCCATATATATTCAGGATGAGTTGTAAAACTTTATGTTTTTTTTAAAAAAATAGGGAAATGCGAAAATTTAAAGGTTATGTGCGTAATAAAGCTCGTCCGGAAGGATCAATAGCTGAGGGTTATATAGCAGATGAGTGTATGACTTTTTGCTCTAGATATTTGGGTAGGGCGGAAACAAGATTCTCACGTAGAGATAGAAACTATGATGGTGGTGAAGCACAACAATCAGAGTTATCGATCTTCACGAAGACTGAAAAGCCCTTAAGTAAAGGTGTCATTAAGGAATTGAGTTTTCAAGACTGGAAAAGAGCTCATTTATATATTTTAAGGAATTGTGAGGAGGTCCAACCTTACATAGAGTAAGTATTTTTAACAACTTAAAAATATTAATTTTTGTTAGTGCATTAGACATTGTATTGATAGTATTTATTTATTTTAAATGAATAGGAAGTATGAATGTGATAATCATGAAGAAGAAGTTGAATTTATAAAGTGGTTTGATAATAAGGTAAGTATACAATGAATATTATCAATTATCAATGACATGATAAAGACATTGCTCTTACATTAACCTAATATGTTACCGTTTTGTGTAATAGATTACAGATTTATGGGCCAATGGTGATGAGAGAGTAAACAAAGAACTTTTATCTTTGGCGCAAGGTCCAATTAGGAGGATTTCTTCTTATAAAGGTTACATTGTGAATGGCTTTAGATTTCATACAAAGGAGCATGCTGACAAACGTAAAACCCAAAATAGTGGAGTGGTTGTGAAGGGGGATGTCAATAGTGGAGAGAAAGACTATCTTGGATTAGTAAGAGACATTGTTGAATTAGAATATCCCGGTCCTAATAAAATTATACTTTTTCAATGTGATTGGTACGATGTATATGATGAGAGAAAAGGTATAAAGAATGAGCTGAAAGGGGTTATCACAATTAATATCACATGTTTTTTACAAACTGACGAGCCATTTGTGTTGGCTAGCCAAGTTGAGCAAGTGTATTATTTGCCAGATCAACTGGACTCTAATTGGCGAATAGTAGTTAAAACAATTCCTCGCAACTACTATGATATGGCTTTTGATAAAAAAAAATGGTGATGATAATGAACTATATTGTGATGTTGGAGAGCCTAGTTTAGTAGATGATTCCCATTATAGTGTGGTTGATTCAGATGATGGGGATATATCATTAGTAAGGGTTGATATAGATCCAGAAACTGTGGATAGAAATGATGTGAACAAACTTAGTGGTTGGTGGTCTAAAAAAGAAGAAGATGATGATGATGATGACAACGACGACGTGGACTCCATAAGTTATAATTCTAGTGAATGAACATTTTTATATGGTAAATATTTTTATATGAATATTTATAATATATTGTATTATGTTATTTATTATGATTATGTTGTTTCTATACAAATGTCAAATGTTAGTCCTTATATTTGCTTGTACTTTTCATAGATTCAATGGCAACTCAGTTGGAATCCTCACATGTGGAAGGATCTCATTCGAAACAATCTGAAATAGAAGTTGGTATGTTAGTGTTGTTTAAATTTATGTAGTTGAAATATCTATATTGTATTTACTACATAGTTTGTTTTTAGGTAAAGCAAGCATACGTGGAAAGACTCGTGGTGTAAAATGGAAACGTAAAAGAGATGACAAATCTGAACCAGTGGTTGTGGATATACCTGAATGTCTTCTGAGAGTAGTTGGTGATAATGCCCAACAATTCATAACGGAGACAAGTTATATAGTGAAGCAATATTGTCCACTTAATGTCAATAAATGGTCTGATATAAATTTAAGCATCAGGAAAAAGCTCATGGACAAAGTGAAGGTTAAATACACTTGACTCTTAAGTATTTTTGTGTAAGTAAATGATTGTATAAATATTTATTGTTTAACATTTGTAATTATTTATATGTGATGTGATATAGGAAATGTTTGTGCTTCCTAAAAGTGCAACTGTGGAGCGTGCTGTTTGGAGGGTTTTGATGAAGAGGTATCGAAGTTGGCGATTTGTATTAAGGAGAGATTATTACCTAAAACAAAACTGACAGTGAGCGTTTAAGTCATTGTCCCCCTGGAGTTGATTATAATGAGTGGAAATGGTTGGTGGAGCAATATTGGGGAACACAAAAATTTAGAGTAAGTTGTTTGTCTCGTATTATTGGTTTCTGCCTTTTACTCCAGATTATGAACACCGGAAAACTTGAATGAATCCCTGAACTCTTGATTTCCATGGCCGATTGCATCCCGAACCAAGAAATCTGGGTTCATGCTGCTGCAGAACCCAGATTTCTGGGTTCCTGCTGCTGCAGGAACCCAGAAATCTGGGTTCCTACTACTGCAGCAGCAGGAACCCAGAATTCTGGGTTCCAGCAGCAGGAACAGGAACCCAGAAATCTGGGTTCCTGCTGCCGCAGAAGCCCCGAAACTGGGCTCTGCTGCAGCAGAATCCCAGTTTCGGGGTTTTTGCTGATTTCATTGCTTAAAATTAGTTAATATATTAATATAAAATAAGCATTGTTTCTGTATTTCTGAGAATTGAATTTTTATTTTCCTCACATTTTGTTTTTATTGCTGCAGCATATTAGTGAAGTGAATTCTTCCAATCGGAAAAAACAAAAGATGCTTGCTTGCGTGGGTACCAAGTCTATTGCAAGAATTGCCCACGAAATGGTAAATTTTTATTATCAGTTGGTGTGTTATTTTATTTCTTTCAATTTATAGTTTTTATTGTATTTTACATTGTCCTATCTAACTCATAGAGAAGCACGACGAGTACCCTAGAAAACATTGCAGAACCAACAGAGTATCTTAGACTGTTTGCCAAAGAAAGAAAGAAAAAGATGGCAGTTGGGTAGATAAAGAGGCTGAAGAAGCTTATCAAAAGTTGTGGGAATTACATGAAACACAATTGCAATGCAATGAAGTTGACACACTTACAACCCAAGAGGCTTTCACAATTGTTCTTGGGCATAGATCGGGATACCAAAGAGGTATGGGAGAAGGCCCTGTCCATTTCAAAAGTGTAAATCATGGAGGGCAAAAAAATCATCATAGTGTGATGAATGAAGAGATAACTACTCGAATTCAATCTGAGGTTGAGGAGAAAATGACTAACTTTTGTCTAAAAAAAGAGGCTGAACTTCGAGTTACACTTAATGCAGAGATAGAGGCCAAGTTGCGTGAGGAGCTACGCATTGAAATGAAGAAAGAGTTGCAACGGTTGGTGAAAGAAGAGTTAGCCTCTTCGCAGGAGAGTCATCATCCACCAGTAAGTAATAAGATTTATACAAAGCTATTTTTATATTCTTGTGTTTTGATACCAATCATATTTATTGATACCATTTTGTTTATATAAATAATGATATATTTGCTTAATAAATTTACAGTCTGGTTCATCTTGTTCAAAGCCTATTGATGAGAAGAAATCAGTCCCAAATGATGTTGGTCCAACTCAATGTGATATTGTAAGTTATGTTTTGATTAACAAAATGACGAAAAAAGATTTAAAACATATTAGATTGTCATATTTATTGGTCATATTTGTAGGAGTTGTACACTTGCAAGATATATAATATTGCGGTGAATGGCACACAAGAATATATGTCTCATATGCGTGGAGAGCGACGTGAGTAACATGCACTTGTTTATTAATTAAATATATTTGTATTACCTATAACACTATTATTACGGAATTTACATTTATATTATACAGATCAAAAGACTTTGAATGGAGCAGTTGGAGGATCAACTCCAACAACAACTTTGCAGGGAAAAGTGAGTTGATACCAAATTTTTAAGATAGCAAAGTAAAGTAGTTTGGTTATTAATTTTTTTTTTAACTTAACCTCAGGATGGTGAAGATCGGAAGAAAAGACTGAAATCACAACGAATCCGTTTCAAATGAAATGTTTCGATATCAGTTCTGTGACTTTTGTTTCATATATATTTCATAAATATCAGGTAATTTGAAACACTGTTTTAAAAAATCAACTCAAGTTGACTTTCATTTTATTTCTTGAATTTTTCTCAACACTAATTGTTTTAATATTTTTTTTTTACACATATATGGTTTTTATTTATCTATTGATAAGTCAATTTATATATACTGATATAATTATTTTCATACAAATGCAGGTAACTATTTTGTTGGTTCAAAAGGTAGCGGACAAATGAAAAGCTAGTTCAGTCGATGAATGGTTTCGTTTCACCATATGTTCAAAGTCTTTTTTATAGTTTTAATATAGAATATAAATTTAGATGTGAGACGAAACCAATAACTTTTGATTTTTAAATTATAATTAGTTGGTCATTTGTCTGTTTGAATGTAAGAACATAATATATTTTTTTGCTTGTAAATACAGATATTCTATTTGTATGTATATACTAATGTATTAAAATTTATATGTTAAATCATTTTTACAATACAAAATATCGTATTGTGTAAATAAATTTTGAAATATAATTTTAATATTTACCTTATTTCGTCATTGAGAATCATTTACCTAAAATTTGACTTTCAGTGGGGAAAATTTCGCCACTAAAAGTCATAATTTTCGCCACTAAAAGTTCAATTTTAGTGGGGAAAATCTAATTTCGCCACTAAATGTTGAGTTTCTAATTAGGTCCCAAAATCAACAAATCAAGCAAGAAAAACGCATGAATACATCAAAGGAGTAAGGCGGAAACACAACTCACATTGATGGGTTTTGATGAAATGAAGAACACAAGCCTTCAAGCTCCCTCTACATGCTCGGTAATGTCTCCCAAAGGTGGTGGATGGCTCGGTTTTGCTCCTCCTTGATGGTTCAAGAATCGGCCATGGATGACCTCCATGGAAGCTCCAAGCTTCAAGCTTTCCAAGCTCACAAATTCGTTTCCCTATCACCATAATATAACTCAAGTGTGTGCTAGCACTCTTTCTTCTTCATTTGGTGTGAACAAACCAAAAAAAAATTGGGAAGAAATTGGCTCAAAGCCGTGAGGAAGAGAAGAAGAAAAAGAGAGGGAAAAATGGAAAAACCGTGAGAGATGGGAGGGAGAGCAATTTCGGTTTTTGCTTGGTTGGTGGAGAGAGAAAATAAAAGCTTTATATATATGTATTATATTTTAATCATTTACCAAGTAAATAAATAAACATATATATTAAAAACTTTAAATCAAAAGTCAAAGCAAAAGCAAAAAGTGCTTTTCAATCACTTCACATCACTATTCACATCACATCTCTACACTTTATTAAAGTGACATGTCATATCACATCACTCAAAGTGACAAGTGATTTGACGATTGATGCGACTAGTGATTTGACGCTTGATGTGACTTGCGTGCCGCGCTCGAATTCGAAATACGAATGCGCTCGCAATCACACTCGGGCTCGGGTTCGCTAATTCCAAATTAACGAATTTTCCGTCGCGTCGTAATTAAATGATTACGCCTAGCGATTTCACTATTCACGTCGCTAACGAATTAATTCCAAATTAATTCGTTCGCCCGAATTAAAATCCAATTTTAATTCTGCGTCGAAATCTAATTTCGTATAATATATCGGATATATTATTTTATCGATTAATTCTAAATTAATCGTTCTCTCTCTTTAATTAATATTTTATCCTAGACAAAATATCTCCGTAATTAATCCCAGATTAATTTTCTCTCTCTCATCGAATTAATCCCAGATTAATTTTCTCTCTCATCTAATTAATCCCAGATTAATTTTCTCTCTCTTCTAATTAATCCCAGATTAATTAAAGTGCGAGTCATACATCATCGGTGAATCTTCAGGAAGCGACCCATGAGATCTCCGGATATGTTGGCAGTAAATACGGTCGTCGGACTATCCGAACACGTAAGTACCTCGTACTACGTTTATACCGATTTACAAGACAAGGTTGGCTTCTAGCAAAGCGCCATGCCTACCCAATTCTCCAGAAATATTCTTACAGGAATATATAGATCTGTATCAAGCGTAGTATACTAAGTATTGTGCGTATCGGCCCAGTATCGGATAATCACGTGCTAGGGCTGGGGCTGGATAAGTGTCTGCCCCGTCCGAAGCACATATCGGATGTCTGGTAACATAGTCTCTATAATCGGATATACATGACCTGGTCACAATATCCCGATTGGTTGCGCAACACTCAAGAGCACTAGTACCGTATCCTGCGTGACATCATCTCCACTATGACTGGAGTGATACTTCTGTCTCGACATCACATCCAATACTCTAAGACTCTCTGATAAACCCAGAAGTGGTAGACACAGAACCGGTCAAAGCCCCCCAACCACCAAATCCAAAGTTTATCGATTATCGTAAGTATTAGCGATGCAAGTCTCAGGTTAAGACTATACACACCTACCTTGATTTCGGCCTCCCATAGACACCTATTCATAATACCAATGGGATTCCGAGGGGTCTATCCAGAGCGAAGCTGTTTCCCGTACCATCGGTGAAACACGACCTCCTATCGCACTTGCATAAGTATCCAATACTTATATATATGAGAACTATGCCGTTGTGCCCTCACAACGCGCACAAGTGCAATACTAGCCTATTCCGCATTATCGATGTCCAGTCTCGATAATACTACGGCTAGGGATATTTAATGATTAATCCTTCGTGGACTGATACTGTCTCATATCATCTCAATCCAGGAACTAATCATATGGACCTCTCTTCATTTATATATCTATGGTGATCTAATCACAAATGATGAGAGTGCAATTTCCTTATTACATAGTTAATTTGCTACAACAACACAATGTTCTGTGCAAATAGTGACGCTATGGGTCATATTATCCAACACTAAAAGTCTGACATTTTCACAACTGAAATTCGACTTTCAGTGGCGAAATTACAATTCGCCACTGAAAGTTAGTTTTAGTGGCGAATATACTTTCGCCACTAAAAGTCATAATTTTCGTCACTAAAAGTCGAATTTTAGTGGCGACAACCTAATTTCGCCACTAAAAGTGTATTATTAGTGGCGAAAAAAATCGCCACTAAAAATTTAAATTTTTGCCACTATATCCTACCTTTAGTGGCGAAATTATTTCGCCACTAAAAGAAAGGTTTTAGTGGCGAAATTAGATTTCGCCACTAAAACCTTTAGTGTCGCACTCTTAATGGCGAATTAGTGGCGAAATCTAATTTCGCCACTAAAAGTTTTAGTGGCGAATTTGAAGCTTTTAGTGGCGAAAATTTTCGCCACTAAAAGCCAGTTTTGTTGTAGTGTGTTTATGTGCATGAGTGGCGTGTATGTGCCTGGGGTTTCTGGCTGTGTCGGTTAGGTGAGGAGAGAGGGCTGGTTCATGGTCGATGTGGGAGTGAGTTGAGAGTGCTTCTTTGAGCGTGGATTGGCTGACTTCAGGTAGTGTTTTAGGCATATGAGATGGCAGTTTCAAGGCAGTTTGGTGCGTGAGTTTGGGCTGACTTCAGGCAGTGTTTTAGGCGTGTGAGAGGGCAGTTTCAAGGTAGTTTTAGTGTGTGAGTTTGAGATGACTTCAGACAGTGTTTTAGGCATGTGAGAGGGCATTTTCAAGGCAGTTTGGTGCGTGAGTTTGGGTTGACTTCAAGGGTTGTTACGTGAGTGGAGAGGCTAATGGATGAAGGATAATTGTGGTCAATGGCTTACTGGGTGAGGGCTATGTGTTGATGCGTGAAGGGAGTTGTTTGTTGAGGGTTTGTTTATGAGGTTATGGGCAGAACAGCTGCTGCCCAGAACAACAGCTGTTCTGGATGAATGTGATCATGTGCTTGATTTGGATGAATGTGATCATGTGCTTGATGTTTGCGAATTGCTCCATATGTCTCTTTTTCCTATTCTCTGCTGAAAAAATAGGATTGTGCTTTTTTCATATGTTTATTTTTCATATTGTCGTGATATGTATGTATTGTTTGATTGTGTGCC
>SKCR01024272.1:0-33032 GCA_019454045.1 Zanthoxylum bungeanum
AGGGACCTCTCTTCATTTATATATCTATGGTGATCTAATCACAAATGATGAGAGTGCAATTTCCTTGTCACATAGTTAATTTGCTACAACAACACAATGATCTGTGCAAATAGTGACGCTATGGGTCATTTTGTCCAACAGTTTGGGTCAAATAAAAATTTTAATTCAAAATATACAATGCATATCCAATATGACTTATGCATAATTAAAATAAATTACAGAGGCATAGATTCAAATACATGTCAAACATGCAACATGTGTTGTGTGATTAAGACCTTCTCTGATACCATTATGTTAGGGCGGATGTGGAACCTCTAGGGTCGGATCGGTGCCACATGCAACAGAAGTATGTCTAAACTGTAGATATCAAGCATGGATGTATTTTTAAATAATTTAATGGAATACTATATTCCATTATGAGTGTATAGGAAAACATCGGGACTGAATCGAAGTCCGGAAACTCAAAAACAGACAAAACTAAGTTTTAACGCGCGTGTGCAGGACGCGCACTACATTGTACACGTACTTTGCGCTATAGTGCACGCACAATGCACTACTGCACTGTCATTTTTTCCCTTTAATTGTATTTATAATCATAAACATATTATATGTATGCTTTCAAAGCATTCATACACAATTCATTATCCTAATTTAAACATCAATCTATGTTATTATGTATCCAATATATAATAAATCACTATATGCTTCATCAATGAAAATAAATCACTAATGAAAACATAGGTTTAGAGAAGCTCAAACTTACCTAGTAGCTTGATTCCAAGATCCAATCTTGATTCCAATGCTACCAAGCTTGATTCCAAGATCCAATCTTGATTTCCCATTGTTGAAATATTGTAGAAAACTTGCAAAGCTTCTCTAAACACTGCATTTACTTACGCTAATATTTCTAAATCTTGCTTGTTTTAACTACCACAAACTTAACTTTCTTAAGCTCAAGCTTCTCAAGCTTGATTATAACCTTGCTCAAGCTTGCTATTTATAGCAAAACTTAGGTAAGTTTTAATTAATAAAAGTCTTAATCAAATATTAGGTAGGCTTAATCAAATATGTATAATTAGGTGTGACTAATCACATTTGTCAAATACTTTGATTTAATCCAATTAAACCAAGAAAAATTTTAATGAAATAGTTCAATATCTACCACTTTGATTTAATCCAAATAATCAAAGCCAAATACACATATTATTATATTTTTGTAATTACCAAAATATCCTCAAATGATAGAGATATTTATGAAATTATGACAAAAACCTTGTGTAATTTTGGATTAATCCAATTGGGTCAAAGTAAATAATCAATGTTATAAAATAACACTTAATTATCTTAGTTGATAATTATAATATCAAATATTATTTATTATAAAAAAATTATCGGCTACCTAAGTGCTCAACGAGTACACTTCATATTGTGGGACTCTCTAAGTCCAGACACGTTCGTCATATAAGCCTAGCTTATATGTACGCAATTCAGACACCTTTAAATTCACAAAGAACACGAACGATCTTTCTGAACTGTATAAGTCGAGGTCACCACATATGTTTAATAATCTCTCCGTCGTAGGCTATCCGAGTTGTGCTTAGGAAACATATATTACATCGTCAAGTTTCTAAGGCGCACATCCAATGTCGATATGTCCGCGATTCTTTATAACTAATCAGAAACCATTTATGATATATACGATCCACCCTAGGTGATCGGCTTTGGACAAAGTCTTAAGAATCATGACTTACTCACATGGATACCTAAACCCCTTATGGTACACATACGGACGGACGGATCCTATCTTGATACGCACTTAATTAACGAGTGCATCGGTCGACACTCAACAAACATCTAGTGGTCAATCCATGAAAGGTATCTGACATATATGGCATCAAAGTATGGATGATCACACACAAAATCAATGTTATCCTATAGTCAAAGGATCATATATGCCACTCGACTCAAGGAGATTCCTATTTACGGTGGTGTGTACTTCCAACTATTAGGAATCACATGTGAGTCATTCAGTATTCACTCCAACAAATACCCATATGTCTATATGAGCTTCCAAAGCGCATGGTACATCGGGTTAAACCATTGAAACTATAATTCCAATATACGACATGTGCTACTCTTGTAGGTTATAGGAATTCAACCGTATTTCCAAAACCAATGACTAGAAATATTTACTTTAAGAATAGTTTATAATAGTAATATTATCCCAATATCAGACCACTCAATGTCTAGTATTACTATATGACTATTCTAAGGGCGATGTCATTTTCAACATATTTATACATTAATTTAATATGCATAATGAAATTAGCATTAATAAGGTTTGAAATAAAATATATTTATTTTATTAATAAATAATAAAATATAATTTACAATACATTATTCGGATTGGCGCTCCAAACACAAACTTTAACATAGTTTTTTGAAGACCAAACAATTGAAGCCATTGAAAAGCCCAAGATGTCTTCCAATTTTAGTGCAGATAGAAATCCAGACCCAACACCAGCACAATTGGCGACATATAGGGTGCATGATATTTCAGAAGCAGAATTAGAGGAGGGAAATGAGGATGTTGAGTAGAGGGAGACACATGCCGTTCCATCGAAAACTATAAAAGAGAGTGATGAAAGACCTCATGGAATTAGTGGACCTCAGACAAGAAGATCTGATTATAGGAAACGCTTTCTCTCGCGTAGCAGAAATAACTTAGGCACCGGTATCGATCTTGAAAGTTTTTTTTACCCTTTCCCTTTGATGGCCGAATCTGACCAGCCTCTGTTATGATTTTTTGCTTCTGTTTTTGAAAATATTTTAGCCCCGGAACAGCCCCCGAACAACAGCTCAAATCTGATGCGTTTTGCACCTAAAAGTCGTGAACAGCTCACCCAAAATATCCCCTAATTTGTGTGTGATGTAGCAGTATTTCAGGATTGATTTTTCTCACCAAAACAACCATACAATACCCTAGGATCACCTATTTATATTCCCGAATTTTTCTAGATTAAACGAGAAATATACCGAGTCCTAAAAAATATATCAATATGTGACAGTGAGTAGATTTTCTGCTCATTGTCGTGTGTATGCTAAAAGGAAGAAGATGATGATTTTGTTCCGACAACGAATGGCTTTCCGTGCTATGTCTAGCAACCAAAAATGGCAAGGGTGCGCTTGACTCACAATCTAATCTCTAAACACTTTAGAGAAAAGATATCACACCAGAATTTTTCTTTTTGTTTTTGTTCTTTCTCATTTTCTTTCAACAGTTGATAGAAAAGTTTTAACAAAAAGGTTGCTAGAGTTCGAAATGACTTGTATCAAGAAAAAAACTTATTTTTTCTTTTTATACTTAGGGTTAATGTTGTAAAAAATTAACACAACGCTAATCCGTTTCAGCTCCCAAAATTCAGCCACTACAATTTTGAAACATATATTCATTTGATAAATGTCATCATAAAATGATTATCTTATAATCATTTATTTAATAAAAATCTTATATTAAATATAATATAAAGTTAAATGTGTGACAAAATATATTATTTATCTCATTAATAATATATCTATATATATAATTGGACTGTCCAATTATATTTAATTTTCTATAGTATATCGAGCTAGTACGGGGACCAAATGGACATACGGTTCCGAGCTCCAACAATACCGAAATATTAATTAAACTCTTAGATAAATATTCAGAATTATTAACTTTAGGTTATTCCACTAAAATATGAAGCTACACACCCTCGTTTTCGTAGATTGATAAAATAAACTGAACTACGTCGATGTCCATCGAAATAATCATTACATACGGATTGGCTGTTCATGAGTATCCCATAATCAGAGTCAGGTTATAATGTTCGTTATACCCTATTAATTATTTTTACCTCAAGTACTATCTAATTATTTTTACCTTAAGTACCATTGATTATTCATAACCAGTATGAATTTTAATCTTTCTATTGACAATAGAAATACTTGAGCGCTCTAATCGTTCAAGTACCGAATCAACTTTTAAGAAAGATACTCCTCTACTTCTCGCAAGAATGAGTGAACTTCATATCTATATAAAATGTCTGTAGCTACTTACCAAACCAATTCCCCAAAATATATAGCTATTGGTCGAGATTGCTACACTAACCTCACATTTGTAAATCAAATGACATAACCTTCCATGCAGGAGTTCGCAGTACATTCAGAATTCAGATCAATCCATCTATAACCATATAGTAGATTGAAATGAATTTCTTTATTTCACAGATATTTTAAGAAATTCATTTCTATCTGAGTCTAGTCTATATGATCACATCATATAAGTGTTGGGGTTGGTGCTCAGAGCGCCAATCCGGACCGTATTTATGTCTGATTCATGAATACGAACATCCCATTTTTCCATAATATTACTTACTTAATGGTTGCACTTCTTGTTTTTAAATACGTATTCGATCTGATTACGATTAGATTGAAACTAAATGTGGTTTAGTGATATGTATATATTAGACAAAGGGTTGATAATATATAATGCAGTACACAGTTACAAAACTAGTTTGTAATTGATATTGGGAAGTGACACTGCTAAATGTATATTATCAAACATAGTTCCTAGTCAAGATTTACTAACACTGGTCGGTTAGTCAAATTCGTTGAGACCAGTACATGTCGTATATCGAGACTTGGTCCGATGGTTAATACCAATGAACCATGAGTCTGGGGAGACTCGTATAGACGTGTAGGTGTTTATAGTGGATAAACACTGAATGACTCACCGAAGATTCTTAATGGATGGTACACCAACGTCAATAAGAATCTTCTCGGGTTGAGTAGTATAGTGGTCCTTCGACTTGAGATACCATTGTGGATGTATGAGACATCCTCCACACTTAGATAGCAGTCACATCACCGATCTATTTAGATCAGACCTGCGCCTGTTCGTTGGGTGTGGACCGATCCTCAGGATATCCTGTGTGTGTCAAGATTGGATCCGTCAGTTCTGTGTACAAGGCATATGTAGTCCATATGTGATTAGCAATCTGTTAAATCTGTGGCCAGAGTATACTTCGGAAGTAAGTTTCGAATTTTATTTAGAGATTGCTATTAGATACTTCGACGGGATAATACCTATAGAGATTTGACGTTTACGTCTATATCTCTAGGATTATCCGGATACCTGTGACGGAGGGATTATAGGTATGTAATGACCTCGACCTGTATGATTCAGCTAGTTTATCTGTGGTCGTCATAATTTATGGGTGGGTAAATTATGGACATGAAATTGGATTTTGTGACGGATATACCTGAATCTATATAGTCTAACTAATGAAATATACTCGTAGAGTACTAGGGCGACTTTTATGAATAATGATGATTATTTATAAATCATTTAAATGTTAAACGAAAAATACATGCAAACGGGCTGAACCATCATTTCTTAATTAATGTGTGTTTGTATTTAATATATGATATTATTAAATACACATTAATAAATATTCAAATAAATGTATTTGACATATATCATTTATATATATGTATTTGAGATATTTAAAGTAAATATAATACATATATTTGAGATATTTGTATTTAATTAATTAATTAATTATTTAATTGTTAAATAATTAATATAATTAAAATATAAATATCTTATGAATTGATAAAGTTAGGAAATGATTATTAGTGTAAATGTTTGACTTTACATTAAAGGAAAATGTTGTCAAATTGGATTTCACTTCCTTGGATATTTATTTTAAATTGTTAAAATTGAAAATATCAATTTTCTTTTATTATTGTAAAATTCGGCCATACCCTAAATTAAATATAAGTGTTATATTTTTGAGTTGCAATTGTTGACTTGTTGAATAATTCATTAAAGGTGTAATGATTTAGAATGCAAGTTGATAAAGAAAAAATTCAATGAAACAAAAATAATATCTAGATATTATTTTACTTACCAATTTCGGCCAAGGCTTAAATTTGTGTGTATATATTGTTTTGTTTCATCTTTTAGGGTTAGAGAAGTTCATATACACAAAATAGAACACAAAAGTGGTTGAGAGAAAAGGTTTGGAGAAAAGAAGAAAATCTTGGAAATCTTAAGCATTTGTAAGTTTTCTTTCAATTCCTCCAACATGAAAAATGTTTCTAACATACTTAGCTTCAATTTCTGATGCTTTGATGTTATCTCTCTTCTTATAGTTTGTGTTTTATTTGGTTGAGAACTTGTGTGAAAGATTGATGCATGTAAGTGAGCTTAAACTTGTTTTAAAGCTTACTTTTGATTCTTTGAAAATCAAAGTTGCCATTCTAGAGTTAGTAAGCCACTCCTTGGTGACCTAGAATTGTTCTAGATTTGTTTCAAAGTGGTGAGGCGTGATTGGTGAAGTATTGAATGGATTAAAGTGTTGGATTTTGTAAATTTGGTGAAATTGGACAATTTGATGAAATCGAAAAATTAGGGTTCCTAACCAACTCCAAATTTTGGGATTTTCATATATGTGATGTATTATGGTATGAATACGATGCATGTAAAATTTTAGGTTGATTGGATTTGATCTTGGCATGTTTTGAATTAAAGGGACCAAATTGCAATTAATTGAAAATTTTGGGTGGCTCACGACATTAGACTAAAAATTGGGGATTTGTGTGAAATCTGATTTTGATGCATTATTTGTGTTGAAAAATATTTTAGAAATGATTTCGAATCATCCAAAATTGTATTTGACAACTTTTGGACTAAAATGATCAATTTACAAAGTTTTGGAGCAATTCGGTAATTACCAAGAAATTTGATTTCTTGTGTAATTTTTGATAATTTGATAATTGGATAATTAAGTAAATAAGTTTATTTAATTGATCCGAGAAAAAGTTTTGAAACTGGAAAATTTTTATTTTCCGTGATTCCGCTGCGTTACCAATATTCCCCCTTAAAACCTCTACAAAATGGTATCAGAGCGAGTCTGATTCTGGCCACCCTAATATGATTATGCCTTTTAAATTCAATGTTTTTCTTTACTTGTTGCATGCATATTTTTATTTAATTTGATTAGATAAATTAAAAGAATCTTTTGCGGAAAATCCCTAAATAATAAGGTTTTATGTAATTTATGTATTTGATGCATATTACATGGTCCGTCTTGTCAATACGGTTATGAATATTTTTCCATGACTACATCCAAGACCGTGCCTCTACTGTGAGGGTGTAGCCGATATAAATTTATTTATACCGGATGTAAATAAGATACTAGATAAATTCAAGCGAAAACGCAATCCTGAACGTGCCCTAGCTGTCAGGGTTACGCAAGTAGCTTGAGTTTATCATTGACGAGTTTAACCTTGGTACTTCTCCTTGTGGGCCTGCCTTAGCAGTCACAATGAGAAACAACCAGGACCGGAAACCCAAGAGTCACTAGTGAGTGATTGACAAATGAGTTGTCTACCTGATGAATATACGTAGGCGAGACCGTGCCTCTGCTGTGAGTCAAAATATATTCATGGGGTCCACTTCCCATTATGGAATTCAATTTAATTATTGAATTCTCATTTTTTCGTTGGGATTACGGTATTACATAAAATAATAGGAGGCACTGCTAAGTTTAAAAATTCCATAACTTAGGCAGTGTGTATTATTATAGAAATTGCTGCTTGTTTGTTTTCCTTATTCTATTGTTTATATAGAATTGAACTTTTATTCACTCCACAAATATTTTGATATGTTATCTGACTTGACTCTTGGTTGTAGTTATTCTAGAATAGGTTTTAGATACAATTAGACTTGGATATTATTAGATTGGTCTAAACCATCGGGAACTGTTGTTCCGATTTTCTTGAAAAATCAAGATGGTTAATGACTTAGATCATGATAGATAATATAGATAGATATCCCTTTTAGGATATAATACTTTAGAGAGAATAGTTTCTTGTGCAGTAAGAATTGACACAAATAAGTTAATGTCTCGAGATTCTTGACTGGCATTAAGAAAGCCCATTAGGTGTTTGTTTATCTTATAATGACGTTTCTTGACTTTAGCGACTTCTAGAAGTCATGTGTCTGACACAATTTGCTAATCAATTATTTACAATTGTTGTGAATAGTTGAAGGTAAATAGTAAAGCCAAAGAAAGGAGATGTGTATAGTTGTGTATAGAAAACATCGATTTTCGGAATACGACAACCAAAGGTATTGGATACCAGATCTCCCGTCTAGTTATTTAAAATATTAGTTAATGATTGTTTTGATATTTGATATCAGAACTTGCAACTATTGGATAATTACTTGTTCTTTATAAACAGTTGTTATATATTTTAAATATAACTAGTAGTGTCATTGGCGTAGAGATAAACATTAAGAAAAATTATTCGGTAAAGTAAATAATTTAGAACGGTGCTTTATGAGATTTTATCACTTAAGCATTGGATGCTTATTCTGTATGGTCAAGGATGGTTTGATATGAGATCACACCATATATTCTTATCCATTTAATGAATATTGTATTCAGGAAGGTGATTAAAATCTCGTTTAACCAATGATTTGTCATTGGACCACCAGATTTATTAAACTGATACATGAGATGTATGTAGTTTAATGAATTGTAATTGCTTAAGGTAGTTTTCTTTACTTCATAACTTAGTTTATGAATTGTCATAACTTATTTACGTGTTTCTGAAGGAACACATATTGAACGTCTTGAAAGTATCAAGAACTTTCAATCTGTTATGATGAAACATAGATTGAACATTTTTGACTTGTTCAAATATATTCAATCTGAAGTTTTTTGAGAACTCTATCATTAAAATTCATTACATGTCTTTGAACTGTTCAAAGATCTTTGATACGATCAAACATATGAATTTAAAGCAATTAGTTCTAAGGTTATTCAGTGAATATGATTCTTATTTAATATTATTCTTCCACGATTCCATCTTGATGGAATTGAGTATTGGGAGCAGTCGAATCTTACATGATTTGATTCGTTTGATATTGAATGTTATCGAATTAGTTTCAATACTCTTGGGGATATGCTCCAGTAACACTACTTCATCTTTTTAATTTAGGTTCCATTAATTTCTATAGTTACATATATGATATGTAAATGTAGAAAATCCGAATCTTGAAAAGTTTGAATTTGAATCTTTCTTTTATATAATAGTTATATGATGGAAATTACTTATACCTCGGAGGTATAAGTAAAAGTTTATCATTTATTCTGTTTAATAGAATATTGTATTCTATTTAATAGAATATCTTTCCTACGATCCTAAGTAATAAAATTATTTTATCACTTGGTGTGTAACATCGGATGTTAATTATTGTAGAAAAGACTTGACTTATTGAAGTCAAATGTGAGAATGATAAATTATAAATGGAACTACGTAATTAATAAGATGAAACAACCCTTATACATCTTCTATATAAGTCTAATAGGATATCAGAATCATTTACGAGTATTTGATAATTAATGGTTCTGTTGTTTTCTTATTGAAGAAAATTATCCTATAACTTATAATGGAAGCGATATTATGATATCGATTCTGGGAGCTCACCATTGAACCATAGATCTAAGATTGTTCATAGCTTACTACGATCAAGTTTTGAACTTGATTAAGCTTAATTATGAATTAGTTCATGATTTGTGCTAATTGTTTGCGCAGCAAAAACAGTGTGAGCTTATTAAAGGCTTGACCTTTATAGTATGACATTGAGAAAAGTTATACTCAACAATCTATTATATATTCTGAGGAAACTTGTCTCTAGTCACACTAATTGAACAATTAAAGATATATTGGTTAATGTTGATATTAAACTGTACATTTTAGCTAAAGAATGCAAAGTGGCGTTTTTGAATGACTTATTCAGATAAGAGATCAGTTGTGATTTCTTCATTTGAAGAGTTCGTTCTGGAATGGCCCTAAAGTTTATGTTCTGCTGAGATTGCAGTTTAGTGTGCTAACTTATAAAGCCTATTGTAGACTCGAATAAGTCTTCCGGAAATCTGTGTTCTCTATTTTTGACATCAGTCAGATTGTCTGATCTTGTCAAAGTATAAAGAATACATATGTGATTGAAGGGTTAATGGTAGCGTACAAATTACTTTATAGTGTTATATATCCTAACGACATTATCATTATTATGGTAATAATGAGATGTTTCTGAGGTAAAATGTTTACCTAAGTCTTCTTTACTCCGTGAAAGCAGTGGGAGTAGTCTATGTTATATTCGATATAAAGTTTTATATATGATATAAAACTAAGAGATTTGTGAGATACTCATATTATTCGTGCATTAGATATGATCTAATAAAGGACACAATAAGACTATTGTATAATAGTTAGTATAACTGTTTGACAGTTAATGTGTGTCTTAAATATAATATTCATCTTTCGTAAAAGATGATTCTTTTTTTGAAAGAATTATTGATTAGAATGTCTAGTCAATAATATGTATCATTTGATGATGACATAATGAATACTTTATTATGTGCGATTAAAGATATCGATTTAATCGTAATTGTTACGAGTTATTTTGATACCCTATAGACCATATGATGGATCTTGAAACACGTTCTTTGTGATCTTTGAGATATTAAGAACGAGTTTCTAATTCATGGAGAATACAATCAGCAACCATTAGTGTCATATTAGTTTTGAGACTAATTATGACGTTAGACAGTCTACGTCATAAAGAGTCAGAAAAGATACAGTGAGAGTGTCACAAAGGATTCTACTATGTGAGTGGAATTAGAAGCAACTTATGAAGTATTAACTTATGAAGTTGCATAGTGACCTTATAAATTAGAAGTTTTCACATTAGTATTGTGTTTGCGGTTGTCTACATAGTATTTAGGATTTGATCCACAAATACTTGGATAACTCAGTAGCTGTAGCACAATATTAATGTCGCATATGAGTCATATTAATGTATAACTTAGGTTCAACAAAATATGAATGATGCTTCCTAAGGAAACAATTGGGTTTGTTGGACACACTAAATATGTCATAGTGGACCTGCTTCTTGTTGCCTACCTCTTGAGTACTAGGTGAGCTTTTGAGGGCCATGTGCATATGATACATATTGAGATGTGTATATGATACCGTGGATTGGCACTAGAGCAAGTGGGAGAAATTGTTGGGGTTGGTGCTCAGAGCGCCAATCCGGATCATATTTATGTCTGATTCATGAATACAAACATCCATATTTTCCATAATATTACTTACTTAATGGTTGCACCTCTTGTTTTTATATACGTATTCGATCTGATTACGATTAGATTGAAACTAAATGTGGTTTAGTGATATGTATATATTAGACAAAGGCTCGATAATATATAATGCAGTGCACATTTACAAAACTAGTTTGTAATTGACATTAGGAAGTGACACTGCTAAATGTATATTATTAAACATAGTTCCTTGTCAAGATTTACTAACTCGGGTCGGTTAGTCAAATTCGTTGAGACCAGTACATGTCATATATCGAGACTTGGTCCGATAGTTTTGTTGATTCATTCTAAGGTCCCAAGATCAAATCAAGACATGAAATAATGCGTGAATACATCAACGGAGGTAGCGGAATACTCACATTGATCGGTGAGTCGATTTGGAGACGAATGAAGTCCAAAAACGCACTGCCCTTCACCCAAACTGCAACAGTCCACTGTCCCTGCAAAACAGAAATTTGAGTGAAGAAACGGAGCTCCTAGCTTCGTCGGATGGATCCCGTCTCATGGGGAAACCTCCCTACCACCTTCGCAAGACTCGTAGTGTGCTAGCACTTGCGGTTTTCACCATGAAAACCCAACCCTTGCTTCCCTAAAGTCACGCCTGAACTGGTTCAAAACCAGTGAGCAAACCTTCTGTTTTTGGCGTGAGGAGAGGAGAGAGTTTGAGAGAGATTGAAGTTGTGTTAAGTTGAAAATGATTTACCAAAAATCAATTTATATTTATGCCATAATGTTTATTAAATAAATAATAAACTTATGACACAAAACATGCAATGGCTTAGAGTGTCAAACACTCAAACTCCATGCAAAACCATTGAGTGTATTGTACACAATCTTCATGCAATGCATTAGAATTAAATAATGCATAATATGACATGTGTCATGTGGGCCCCACACGTTTCCAAATGAAAGTGGGCCCACGTACACTCACGCGTTCGGGTTCGATATTTCCGAAATACCGAGCTTACGTCGCGACGTTAATTCAATCGAATAATTGCGGCTAGCGAAATTATTATTTACGTCGCTAACGAATTAATTCTAAATTAACTCGTTTGGCCGAATTAAAATCTAATTTTAATTCCGCGTCGAAATCTAATTTCGATTATTATATCGAATATTAATTTTACCGATTAATTCCAAATTAATCGTTATCTCTCTTTAGACGATATTTCATCTTAAATAAAATATCTCCGTAATTAATCCTAGATTAATTTTCTCTCTCTTCTGTATAATCCCAGATTATTCAAGAGTGCGAGTTGTGCGTCATCGGTGGATTATCGGGAAGCGACCCATGAGATCCCCGGATAATCTGGCAGTATAAATACGGTCGTCGGAGTATCCGAATCACGTACGTACCAAGTACTACGTTCTTCCGATTTACGAGACAAGGTCGACTCCTAGCAAAGCACCAAGTCTTCCCAAGTTCTCCGGACATATTCATCAAAGAATATCTAGATCTGTATCAAGCGTAGTATACAATTGTATTGTGCATATCGGCCCAGTATCGGATAATCACGTGCTAGGGCTGGGGCTGGATAAGTGTCTGCCCCGTCCGAAACACATATCGGATGTCTGGTAACTAGTCTCTATAATCGGATATTCATGACCTGGTCATAATATCACGATTGGATGCGCATCACTTAAGAGCACTAATACCGTATCCTGCGTGACATCATCTCCATTATGACTGGAGTGACACTTCCGTCTTGACATCACATCTAATACACTACGATTCCTGATAAACCCAGAAGAGGTGAACACAGAACCAGTTAAGATCCCCCACCACACAAAACCAAAGTTTACCGATTGTCGTAAGTATTAGCGATGTAAGTCTCAGGTTAAGACTATACACACCTACCTTGATTTCGGCCTCCCATAGACACCTAGTCATAATACCAATGGGATTCCGAAGGGTCTATCCAGAGCGAAGCTGTTTCCCGTACCATCGGTGAAACACGACCTCCTATCGCACTTGCACAAGTATCCAATACTTATATATATGAGAACTATGCCGTTGTGCCCTCACAACGCGCACAAGTGCAATACTAGCCTATTCCGCATTATCGATGTCCAGTCTCGATAATACTACGGCTAGGGATATTTAATGATTAATCCTCCGTGGACTGATACTGTCTCATATCATCTCAATCCAGGAACTAATCATAGGGACCTCTCTTCATTTATATATCTATGGTGATCTAATCACAAATGATGAGAGAGTGCAATTTCCTTATTACATAGTTAATTTGCTACAACAACACAATGATCTGTGCAAATAGTGACGCTATGGGTCATATTATCCAACAATCTCCCACTTGGCACATAGCCAGTCACTCGAGTGTCTAACACCCGAACTATGTACAATTCGCTCAAATTGCTGAGGAAAGGTTTTCGTCAGCGGATTTGCTTAATTATCGTCTGACGCGATTTACACGATCATCACATCGCCACGATGTATGATCCGAACGAATCAGATGATATAGAAGTATATATCTGGATCGTCGATGAGACCTTTAATTCCTTAGCCTATGCTGACGCCTAGCTCAGCTGCTAACAGAACTTTATCTAATCTTATTAGATTTATTTTCGACCCAGATGGTCTTCTATTGCTGCCTCAGCTGCAGCAATAATCCGCATTTGTTGTTTATTCGGTCAACAGTTATCTTGCTAGGAAGATTTCCAGCTCACTGTCCCTGTTATTCAAACTTTATAGTACCGAAGTATTTTAATTGTTTGGAAACTTGCAGTAGTGATCCCAGTCACTTCAAGTTCTCCATCTCCATAGTTTAAGACAACATCTTTAGTTCTCTCAGATACTAACAGATGTTCTTAATCTTCAATCCAGTGACTATCCCTTGGATTGACCCGATTGTGACTCCATATGCTCAAAGCGTATGAGACACCAATACAAGTACATTTTAAATGTACAATTTCTCAGAGAGTGTTACCAACTCTAAATCTAGCCCAGTAGATCTTTATTCCTTGAATAAAGGTTGTTACTCCCCAGAATTCTACGGAGAATTTCTTATGAAGAATATCTATGAAAGCCAAGCTTTCACCAATTGCTTTATGGGAATTTCACTGTCAGTGCGCTCTCCCACTAACCTCCTTATATACACAAGAATTATTTCGTTTTGAGTTAAATCATAAACCATTATGATTATTTCAAAACGTCAGTTCGAAGAACCTTATGCTTGCATTGATCCAAACATGGATCGAATAACCCGCAAACCTTGTTTGTCGGTTTTACAAAATCGTCAGGATGTTGTAAACATCCTCCAAAAGGTTTCCTTTTCAGGAAAGCGATTTTGATTCATAACTGGCACATTTCATAAATGAATATACAGTTATTTTCAAGCATCTTCAAAATGGATTTACCATGGCAACAGGTAAAAGGTTGAACCATTATTAACATAATGTTGATAACGATACCTTTTCGTCAAAAGTCTAGCTTTGCACGTTGGTATGTTGCCTTCCATGTATGTCTTCCTTGAAGACATTTATAGTACCAATAGGCACAACGCCTTGTGGTACAACAACTAGTATCCAAACATAGTTGTTATACATGGAATCCATTTCGGACTCATGGCACTTTGCCATAACAGGGAGTCGATACCTCGTATCACTTCCTCATAACGTAGTCGGATGGTACACCTCCATAAGATTGACATCTTTATGAGGTTAGATCAGAAACCCATACCCTAGGTTGTTTTCTGACTCTATCCGATCTACTAGTTTCTTGTGTATTTGAAGATTAATGGTACAGATTCATTAGATGAATTGTTTGTATTCCATTAAGGACTTCGTGCTTGAATAGTATTACTCCGATTTTCATCGAGTATCACTATCCTCCCACTGACCACTGCATATCGGTATTCTCTCAGGAAAACCGCATGGTGTGCAACAATCACATTGTTCTCATGTGGGATTTATAAGTACTATACTTAAGGTTTCCCTTAGGATAACCTATATTGGCACTTATCCAATTTGGGTCCTTAGTTTGGTATCATCCAAACGCTATGCCTCGCATACCCAAATTATCAGGAATGAGAAACCTCGTTTCTTCCTGTTCATATCCTATATGATATCTGTCAAACAGATTTATATGGAACCTTATTCTAAATAAGTTTTGCACTGTTAATACATATCCTGTTGAAGGAAATTGTAGCTCAGAGCGACTCGTGATAAACCTTATCATGTCCAACAAAATTCGGTTTTTGGTTCGGACACACCGTCTAACTAACGTGTCGCGGGAGGAGTCCTCATATGAAAGAATACTGTACTCTTTCATTTACGTATGAAACTTACTGCTTAAGTATTTTCCATTACTGTTTTACCGTGGCGGAATAATACTACAGCCGATCTGTTTGTCTACTTCGTGTCGAAACTCTAAAGTTTCCGATCTGTGTTCTTCAAAAGAAACACATAACCACAACGTGATGTCACATCCGTTAAGGTCACGAAATATTCATGTTCACATCTAGCCTAGCTAGATATGGGCCCACTTACTTCACCATGAATAGGGCTAACAGATCGGTGGCCCTTTTACTATTACCAAGTAAATAGTATTTTAGGTTTTTAACCTAATAAACTAGATTCGTAGACCTTATTTGAATAGTCAAATCAGTCCTAGTATCCACTCTTCAAAAGTGTGGATATACGAGTCTGTTTAATTGTGTCCTACACAATGCCACAAATAAGTCTCTATTGATCAAATCAATTTGAGCTATTTATTTGTCATTTATACGTTTGAGATTATTTATATTCAAAATATAAATTATGTTATTTACATCTAATGTATTTATCTCAGTATCATCTTTATATAATGAAACACTTTAGTGTTTTAGAATATAAAGGTTTTATCCGCATCGGATTAAACACTGATATAGAGATAATGTCTCTAGTCTAAACTAGTTACATTATAACATTTCCTGATTTAAGTACATACCCAAATGGTAGTTCCTAAATTAGGTATCTACGGTCGAAACAGCGACTTTCGTCCCGTTTCCAATTCGCAGAGAAATCTCGGCTTGAAGCCAGTATCCAGCTCACAGCGGATTCTGAACGTCAATACATATATGTATTATGTACCAAACTAAGTATTTAAAATCCAATTTTAATACTAGTAGTAAACATAACTTTGGAAAATATTTTTAAAGTTAGAGCCTCTCCCTATCTTTAATTCCTTCGTGTCTTCCATATCCAAATGGTAGTCACTTTGGGATATGTCAATTACCTTTTCAATATTTCACAAACCTTTGGCCAAGCCTTGGGTTTTAGAATATCGAAATGATGTGCACCTTGTGCTACATGCCCAATTGCAAACTTTGACTTTTCTCCACTAGAATAGTCAATTAATTATCCAAGAATTATTAATTGCAATTTTAATACTTTTAAATCTAAAGATAGATTTATTATAAGTATATTAATTAAGCACAAAAGTCATCATCACATAAATCTTCCAAAGACTTATGCTCTACTATTTGCTTAATAATGGGCTTAGTAATAATAAGTTATTTTATCAAATAAATTAACCTATTATTAATTCCCAATGAAAATTAAATCATTAAAACATTTAATCCAAGGATATATATATTTTAAATATTCAACCTTTCAATTCTTTCATGATTTTAATAGTCCAACGATTTAATCAATTAATAAGGTACTATTTATTATAATGATTACAATAATCCAATTATTTAATCAACTATAATTTTAATATTGATTACTATAATCCAATTATAAAATCAACTATCATTTTAATTCAATATATTGATTACTATAATCCAATTAAAAATCAACTATAATTTTAATTCAATTATATTGATTACTATAATCCAATTATAAAATCAACTATAAATTGAATGAGTTTGTATATAGTCCAACTATATATATATTTTTTAAAACAACATAAAATATTAGTCCAACTAATACTTTTAATAAATATGACGAGTAAAATAAAATGAGCGTGTTTAGCGAGTATTCGAACGAATGTTGCAAATTCAATACTTGCCTCCCATTATTTTTCGTCGAGTCTCTAACCCTCTGTGGAGTACTCGGGAAACCGTGTTTCCTAGTGGGCTAGGATCCTATTAAATAACACACAACCTGACTTTGGTCAATAAAAAGCTGTATGCTATTTAACTAGGTAGATCTCACAGATCAATTGGATCTCATCCAATTCCTAGATCCGGTTAGGTGGACATCCAAGTCCGAAACATATGTGTAATGTCAATGTATCCATTACATTTTCCTAACCATATCCTCCGAATCATCTAGGCCTTGGCTTTGGCCAAAAACAAACCTAATGATTCCAGTTAAGCGGGACCCATTGACGAGGAAAGTTTCGTAATCAATGTCATTGGACAAAAAGTGATCTGACTTTGGCCAATAAAAATCACGATTTGGACAAGACACCGATATGCAACAAAACTCTCATGATTCAAGTACATCCTTGATTGACAAAGGTCTTGACTTTGGTCAATAAAAACCAATGCCAACTTTGGATCTTGAACAAGAATCATTCAATGGAAGGATATTTGCTTAATATAAATTGAGGGATTTTCGCGTGCAAATTGGCTACCAATTTTTTATCTTTGTTAAGGTCTCATCATCATACACCCTTAAACATGCATTCTAAATACATAATAAAGCGAGTATGAAATAAAATAATAATGATATGCGGATGGATACTTTACACATTGATCCTAGATCAAATCTCTCCCTTTCTCACTCAAGCTAGCACTTGTACTACTTCTACCCGTTACACTACACTTCTAAAGAAACCTCATATACATAGAGGGGAATAGGTGAGAAGAGAATACAAAGAGAAAGAAGGTGATAAGGCTGGACACGCAGGTCCAATTTAATAAATCGAATTTATTACAACAATTTCTAAAATTGCCCACCCATCTAATATCCATCCGATATACATTATTCATTCAACACAACCACGTATTCACACACATAAGCATGCTATCAATCAATCTAATCAAATTAATTAATCTGATAATTAAGTGATCATCCAATGTTCAAACAACGATTTGATTTTGATCGAGTCAAACTCGTTTTTGCGAATAAGTACTCAAAGCACGAATTCATGAATTAAAATTAAACTACATCATTAAATCTAATTTAACATGTATTTAATACTAATTCACTATTCAATTCCAAATTAAATATTACACTTTTATTTAATAAACCTTTTACGATTTAAATTCCAAATCTAATCGTAACGCGTCTCAAAGACCGATTAACGTCCAACGTCAATTCAATTAAAGTCCAATGGGCTTTTGATTGATTTCTTAAGGCGTGGGCTTTTGGTCAACTCGGGTCAAACCGATAACCAAAGTCCAATCCGGGATTTACCCCATAAGCCCATAAATCAATCTTGGCCCATTAGGCCCAATTGAACATTAAAGGTTCATTAGTCGCAATTGGGCTTTATGGTTAAGGTTTTGGGCCCAATTGGATCCAATCCACTTGGCCTAAACCAAACTTGATAAATCAAGCCCAATAGGCCCAATTACAACTTTAAATTCTAATTTCCAAAATTAGGCCCAATTAATTAAATCCAAAAATCCAATTTTCACAATTTAATTACCAAAAGTGCATTATATGATTAATCAACTAAATCAACATTTCCAAAACACTAAATTAGTCCAATTAATCATACTTAATTCATTATTACATGTCAAACACACATAATGAAAAATCAAACCCATTACATGCTTCTAAGTCTCGGCCAAGGAAGGTTATTTTGTCCGATTTGGTTTCGATCCAATCGAACCTACAATCGACATTAAATCACCATCCGATTTGATTTCATACACATCCAATGTCACAAAACCAAAAAACCAAGACATTAGGGCATTACACATTCGGCCAACTCAAAGATTTGGGGTTTTCGTCCAATTCGAAATCCAATCCAATTCGATTCAAATTAACGTCAACCTAATCGATTCTAACTCATCAAATGAATTAAAAAACAAAAAATCCAAGATCCCAAAAATCTTACACACATTCGGCCAAGGTGTTAATTTTGGGGAAAATAATTCCAAATCATTATTTCATAAATTGTCCAATCAAACCTTAATTAAACATGTTATAAGCATAATCAAACATTCAATTCATTCAAATCATGCTCAAAACAAGTTTACCCAAATTTTAAGCCCTACAATTTTCATGCTTGCAACATTAGCTTGATACATTGTTGATTCATTCTAAGGTCCCAAGTTCAAATCAAGACATGAAATAATGCGTGAATACATCAACGGAGGTAGCAAATACTCACATTGATCGGTTGAGTCGATTTGGAGACGAATGAGTCCAAAAACGCACTGCCCTCACGCCAAACTGCAACAGTCCACTGTCCCTGCAACAGAAATTTGAGTGAAGAAACGGAGCTCCTAGCTTCGTCGGATGGATCCCGTCTCATGGTTGAAACCTCCCTACCACCTTCGCAAGACTCGTAGTGTGCTAGCACTTGCGGTTTTCACCATGAAAACCCACCCTTGCTTCCCTAAAGTCACGCCTGAACTGGTTCAAAACCAGTGAGCAAACCTTCTGTTTTTGGCGTGAGGAGAGGAGAGAGTTTGAGAGAGATTGTGTTGTGTTAAGTTGAAAATGATTTACCAAAAATCAATTTATATTTATGCCATAATGTTTATTAAATAATAATAAATTATGACACAAAACATGCAATGGCTTAGAGTGTCAAACACTCAAACTCCATGCAAAACCATTGAGTGTATTGTACACAATCTTCATGCAATGCATTAGAATTAAATAATGCATAATATGACATGTGTCATGTGGGCCCCACACGTTTCCAAATGAAAGTGGGCCCACGTACACTCACGCGTTCGGGTTTGATATTTCCGAAATACCGAGCTTACGTCGCGACGTTAATTCAATCGAATAATTGCGGCTAGCGAAATTATTATTTACGTCGCTAACGAATTAATTCTAAATTAACTCGTTTGCCCGAATTAAAATCTAATTTTAATTCCGCGTCGAAATCTAATTTCGATATTATATCGAATATAATAATTTTACCGATTAATTCCAAATTAATCGTTATCTCTCTTTAGACGATATTTCATCCTAAATAAAATATCTCCGTAATTAATCCTAGATTAATTTTCTCTCTCTTCTGTATAATCCCAGATTATTCAAGAGTGCGAGTTGTGCGTCATCGGTGGATTATCGGGAAGCGACCCATGAGATCCCCGGATAATCTGGCAGTAAATACGGTCGTCGGAGTATCGAATCACGTACGTACCAAGTACTACGTTCTTCCGATTTACGAGACAAGGTCGACTCCTAGCAAAGCACCAAGTCTTCCAAGTCTCCGGACATATTCATCAAAGAATATCTAGATCTGTATCAAGCGTAGTATACAATTGTATTGTGCATATCGGCCCAGTATCGGATAATCACGTGCTAGGGCTGGGGCTGGATAAGTGTCTGCCCCGTCCGAAACACATATCGGATGTCTGGTAACTAGTCTCTATAATCGGATATTCATGACCTGGTCATAATATCACGATTGGATGCGCATCACTTAAGAGCACTAATACCGTATCCTGCGTGACATCATCTCCATTATGACTGGAGTGACACTTCCGTCTTGACATCACATCTAATACACTACGATTCCTGATAAACCCAGAAGAGGTGAACACAGAACCAGTTAAGATCCCCCACCACCAAAACCAAAGTTTACCGATTGTCGTAAGTATTAGCGATGTAAGTCTCAGGTTAAGACTATACACACCTACCTTGATTTCGGCCTCCCATAGACACCTAGTCATAATACCAATGGGATTCCGAAGGGTCTATCCAGAGCGAAGCTGTTTCCCGTACCATCGGTGAAACACGACCTCCTATCGCACTTGCACAAGTATCCAATACTTATATATATGAGAACTATGCCGTTGTGCCCTCACAACGCGCACAAGTGCAATACTAGCCTATTCCGTATTATCGATTTAATGATTAATCCTTCGTGGACTGATACTGTCTCATATCATCTCAATCCAGGAACTAATCATAGGGACCTCTCTTCATTTATATATCTATGGTGATCTAATCACAAATGATGAGAGTGCAATTTCCTTATTACATAGTTAATTTGCTACAACAACACAATGATCTGTGCAAATAGACGCTATGGGTCATATTATCCAACAAGTTTATCCCAATGAACCATGAGTCTGGGAGACTCGTATAGACGTGTAGGTGTTTATAGTGGATAAACATTTAACGACTCACTGAAGATTCTTAATGGATGGTACATCAACGTCAATAAGATCTTCTCGGGTTGAGTAGTATAGTGGTTCTTCGATTTGAGATACCACTGTGGATGTATGAGACATCCTCCATACTTAGATGGCAGTCACGTCACCGATCTATTTAGATCAGACCTCCGCCTGTTCGTTGGTGTGGACCGATCCTCATGATATCCCGTGTGTGTCAAGATAGGATCCGGCAGTTCTGTGTACAGAGCATATGTAGTCCATATGTGATTAGCAATATGTTAAATCTATGGCCACAGTATACTTCGGAAGTAAATTCCGAATGTTATTTAGAGATTGCTAATAGATACGTCTACGGGATAATACCTATAGAGATTTGACGTTTACATCTATATCTCTGGGATTATCTGGATACCTTTCACGGAGGGATTATACGTATGCAATGACCTCGACCTGTATGATTCATCTAGTTTATCTGTGGTCGTCATAATTTACGGGTGGGTAAATTATGGACACGAAATTGGATTTTGTGATGGATATACCTGAATCTAGATAGTCTCACTAATGAAATATACTCGTAGAGTAGTAGGGCGACTTTTATGAATAATGATGATTATTTATAAATCGTTTAAACGTTAAACGAAAAATACATGCAAACAGGTTGAACCGTCATTTCCTAATTAATGTGTGTTTGTATTTAATATATGATATTATTAAATACACATTAATAAATTGTCAAATAAAGGTATTTGACATATATCATTTATATATATGTATTTGAGATATTTAAAGTAAATATAATAAATATATTTGAGATATTTGTATTTAATTAATTAATTAATTATTTAATTGTTAAATGATTAATATAATTAAAATATAAATATCTTACCAAATGATAAAGTTAGGAAATGATTATTAGTGTAAATGTTTGACTTTACATTAAAGGAAAATGTTGTCAAATTGGATTTGACTTCCTTGGATATTTATTTTAAATTGTTAAAATTGAAAATATCAATTTTCCTTTATTATTGTAAAATTCGGCCATACCCTAAATTAAATATAAGTGTTATATTTTTGAGTTGCAATTGTTGACTTGTTGAATAATTCATTAAAGGTTTGTAATGATTTAGAATGCAAGTTGATAAAGCAAAAATTAAATGAAACAAAAAATATATCTAGATATTATTTTTTATTACCATTTCGGCCAAGTCTTAAATTTGTGAGTATATATTGTTTTGTTTCATCTTTTAGGGTTATAGAAGTTCATATACACAAAATAGAACACAAAAGTGGTTGAGAGAAAAGGTTTGAAGAAAAGAAGAAAATCTTGGAAATCTTAAGCATTTGTAAGTTTTCTTTCAATTCCTCCACATGAAAAATGTTTCTAACATACTTAGCTTCAATTTGTGATGCTTTGATGTTATCTCTATTCTTATAGTTTGTGTTTTATTTGGTTGAGAACTTGTGTGAAAGATTGATGCATGTAAGTGAGCTTAAACTTGTTCTAAAGCTTACTTTTGATTTTTGAAAATCAAGTTTCCATTCTAGAGTTATTAAGCCACTCCTTGGTGACCTAGAATTGTTCTAGAGTTGTTTCAAAGTGGTGAGGCTTGATTGGTGAAGTATTGAATGGATTAAAGTGTTGGATTTTGTAAATTTGGTGAAATGGATAATTTGATGAAATTGAAAAATTAGGGTTCATAACCCACTCCAAATTGAGGCTTTTCATATATGTGATGTATTATGGTATGAATATGTTGGATGTAAAATTTTAGGTTGATTGGATTTGATCTTGGCATGTTTTGAACTAAATGGACCAAATTGTAATTAATTGAAAATTTTGGTGGCTCACGGACATTAGACTAAAAATTGGGGATTTTGTGTGAAATATGATTTTGATGCATTAGATGTGTTGAAAAACTTTTTAGAAATGATTTCGAATCATCCAAAATTATATTTGACAACTTTTGGACTAAAATGATCAATTTACAAAGTTTTGGGGCAATTCGGTAATTACCAAGAAATTTGATTTCTTGTATAATTTTTCAGAATTTGGTATTGGATAATTAAATAAATAAGTTTATTTAATTGATCCGAGAAAAAGTTTTGAAACCGGAATATTTTGATTTTCCGCGATTCCGCTGCGTTACCGATATTCCCCCTTAAAACCCCTACAAAAGGTGCCTTCATTCTCATGTCATCATATGGACGATCCCGGATCAAGGTCGCCATATAATTATAGAATGGACCGCATCTATAGATAAACTACAAATAAAGTACCAGCTTTGTTTGCTCCATATGGACTATTTTAGATTGCTAATTTCATGTTTTAATACTCTTGTGTATGACACTCATACACTAAGTCTGAAGGCATATGAATAGTCAAGTGTAAACAAGATAATTTATAATATTCGATTTAAATCAAACATTTTATAAATGAAAAATGCATCTTTTATTTCATAACAAATAATTTGTTTACATTACATAAAGCTCTAGGGTATATATCTCAACAATCTCTCACTTGTACTAGAGCAAATGAGACATGTCACGTAATCATTTTATCATGTAGGTGACCTTCAAACACTTTAGCCGATAAGATCTTTGTAAACAGATCAGTCAGTTATTTGCAGATGCAATCTTCGTGACAGAAACATCTCATCTCTTTATTATCTCACTGATGAGATGATACTTTCTCCCTCTATATGCTTTCCCCTCTTGTGATTTCTTAGTTCTTTGGAATTCACTTCCGCACCACTATTATCGTAATAAAGTGTGAGTGGTTTATATATATCTGGAACAACTTCTAGATCTCCCGAGAATTTCTGGAGCTAGACTGCTTCTTTAGCTGCTTCGCAAACTGCTACATACTCAGCCTCCGTGATGGAGTCAGCAATACAAGATTGCTTGATGCTCCTCCACAGAATGACCCCACCACCTAGGGTAAACATTGATCCAGATTGATTTCCTAGAATCGACATCTGTCTGAAAATCAGAGTTCGTATATCCCATAGGGATCATATCTTCACCATAATATACAAGCATATGATTTCTCGTTCTCTTAAGATACTTAAGAATATGTTTAACAGCCACCCAATGATCTAATAATACCAACTGGTGAGGCATATGAGATATGTCTCATTTCCTTAACTCCTTGAGGTGTCTTAGAAGACTATTCCTTTAACAAATGAATTCCATATTGATAAGGAAAATTACCTTTCTTAGAATTTTGCATCCCAATCATACAAGAATCTTATCGATATAGGATGCTTGAGACATCGCTAATAGTCGTCTCTTGCGATCCCGAAGAATCTGGATCCTAAGTACATAACTGGCCTCTCCTAAATCATTCATTTGGAATTGGTTAGCTAGCCAAGTTTTCATGTCCGATAATATTTTTACGTCATTCCAAATGAGTAAAATCTCATTGACGTATAAAATGAGAAAAACCACATTTCCATCAATGGCGAGCTTGTATACACACGACTCATCGACGTTCTGCTCAAAATATAAGACTTGATTGTGGTAGCAAATTTTATGCTCCATGACCGAGATGTTTACTTAAGTCCATAAATGGACCTTTGCAGTTTGTAAACCTTTTGCTCTTAATATGGGCTATGAACCTATCTGGTTGTACCATATAGATACATTTATCAAGATCTCCATTCAAGAATACAATCTTGACGTCCATATTCCAAATCTCAGTCATAATATGCGGCAATGGAGAGAAGAGTGCAGATGGATTTGAGCATGGCTACTGGCGAGAAAGTCTCCTCATAGTCAACTCCTTCTTTTTGGGTATAACCCTTGCCACTAGTCTAGCCTTGAAGGTCTGTACCTTTATATCTGCTCCCCTCTTTCTCTTGTAGATCCACTTGTAACCTATGAATTTTACCCCATTAAGTTGGTCAACAAGTTCACAGACCGAGTTAGAGTACATCGACTTCATCTCGTGATTCATGGCTTTGAGCCATTCTTCTTTATCAGAATCATCCATTGCACTACGATAGGTCAGAGGATCACCTAAACCATCACTGGATGTGACAATTTGTGCCTCTCTAACTCCTAGATAGGGATCATGTTGTCGTACAACCCTCACACTACGTCTAGGTGGCAGATCATTCTAACAAACTTGCATCTGACGCTCAGATGTTGAAGGTGTTATGTTATTATAAACTATTGTTGATGATGGTGTGTTGGTCGAACCAACAAGTAACTCCTCAAGAAACACTTTACTTCGAGGTTTGAACTCCCTCATATAGTACTCCTCAAGAAACGTAACGTTTGTCGACACAAACACTTTGTTATCCTATGGACTATAGATAAATCCTTAGTCTCATTAGGATAGCCTACAAATAGGCACATTTGTGAACGTGGCTCCAACTTAATAGTCTTATTCTTCAGCACATGTGCTGGGCACCCCCATATGTGGAAATATCGTAAACTAGCTTTACGACCACTCAAAACTCTAAGGGAGTCTTATAAACATACTTAGATGGAACTATATTAAGGATATACATTGTTATTTGTAATGCATATCCCTATAATGAACTAGGTAGTGAACTATAACTAAATATAGATCTTAACATGTCTAGTAGGGTCCGATTTCTCCTCTCTGCAACACCATTTTATTGTGGTGTTCCAGGTATTGTGAGTTGGGATACTATCCCATGCTCAACTAAGAATCCCTCGAAATATGTATCAAGGTATTCTCCTTTATGATACAATCAAAGAGTTTTAATCGTCTTACCTAATTGGTTCTCAACCTCAGCACGATACTCTTTGAACTTTTCAAAGGTATTTGACTTGTGCTGTATTAGGTAAACGTACCCATATCTAGAGTTACCGTCAATAAATGTGACGAAGTATTCATAACCACCTCGGGCTCTTACATTCATCGGTCCGCAAATGTCTGATGGTGCGTTTACGTACTCGTAGTCGGAATGAGATGGAATCAGAATGAGATGGAATCAGAATTAGCTGGAATGAGAATGGTAAATCAGAATCAGAATAAGTTGTTTACTTAACTGTAGGAATCAGAATCAGAATGAAGCAGTATTACCATTGATGGTGTTTACTTTGTCCAGTAATCGGAATGAATTGTTAAAAAGTTACAAAAATACCCTTAGTTATAATTATATATTAATTTATTATTTATTATTAATTTTTACTGTATAAATTACTCGATGTTATATTATTTTTTATTAAAATATTAAATATTATTTTATTATTAATTATTGATTAATAGTTTTTTTTATTATACATTATTTAAGTATTAATTAATTATTACTTACTTAATTAATTATTAATGTATTAAATTATTAAATATTAATATATATTCTTTTATTAAATTATTATTTTATTAAAATAGTAAATATAATTTTTTTATTAATTATTGATTATTATTAATGCATTTTATTTATTATTTATAAATTAATATTAATTAATTATCTTATGGATAATATTGTAATTTCCTATCAATAATGAGAATGGGAATCCCATTCCCATTGGGGGTGGTGGGAATGGGATTCCCATTCCTCATTCCCAAATTTTTTGGCCCCACTCTCATTCTCATTCCCATTTTTATTTTATTTCATGAAGTAAACACCCTTATTGGAAATGATTCCCATTCCTCAATTCCCATTACCCTTAAGTAAACACACCATGAATGTATTAGCTCATATGGTTGACTAGCTCTTATATCTTTTCCAGTAGAAGGTCTCTTGGTCATCTTTCATTCTAGACAAGATTCGCTGATTTATAAAGTTCCAATCTTTAACTGGTTTAAAGCTCCGTTCTGTATCAATCTATCTACCCGACCTATGCTAATATGGCCAAGAAAAGATGCCACATATTTGTGTCATCGTGAGAAATATTTTGCCTTTTGTTTTAGGTTTTTCAACCTTAAACACTTCAGTTTTGAACAGTGAATTATATGTTATCGACCTTAACACATATAAATTATTTTCAGAGTTCCCGGTGCATATAGTTAATCATTTACCAATAATAACCAAATTATTATTAAATGAAACAGAAAAACCATCATCCAAAAGTTTAGAAACAAAAATCAAATTCATGTGAAAATCAGTAATAAATAACACATTATTCAAACATAAATAACTATTATTTAAAAAGCTTAAACTAGAAACTCCCACTGCTCTTGTTGAAATGGCATCCCTTGTCCTGACCCTCATGGTGTAGTCACTTTCAGCATGATCCTTCAATGAATCGAGTAGCCGAAAAGAAGAACAAACATGGTTAGTGGCTTGAGAATCAACAATCCATTAGGATTTATCATCCTCCACTAAAAGAGATTCGATAACAAGTAAATCATATTTACCGATGGCCTTCTTCTCTTTCAGCTCAGCAAGGTATTTATGACAGATCATTTTTCCAATGCATATCCTTTTTGCAATGGAAACACCTTCCCTTGGGCTTGGCATCCTTGAAGCTTCTCTTGTTCTTTTTCATAGGCTTTGCCTTAGCCTTCCCAATGTCTTTCTTCTTATTCTTGGAAGATTTAGAAGATTCGGTAACATTTGCCTCTCCACTGGGCTTATGAGGATCCACCAGCATGGACTCGTAATGGGCGAACTCATTTAGTAGTTGAGTAAAGTAAAAGACAATTTGTTTCTAACATAGTTGCTTTTAAACTGCAGGAAACTCTTCGGAAGAGTTTCCATGATCATGGTCACCTAACTATGCTCGTCAATACGAGCTCCATGAGTTTCGGTCTTATTGAGATAGGTCATCATCCTCAAGACGTGCTCTCGGACAGATGTCACTTCCTTTATCATAGCTGTCATCCCTAAGACCATAGCCTTCTGACACTGCCTCTTCGAAGGCTACCCGAACATGCCCTGCAATGACTCAATTATCAAAGATGCTATAGCCATTGGCTCATGCTTTGAAGCAATAACCTCATACATCCTTGCTAGGAAGCAGCAGCGGGCTTTCTCGTTGGCCACGACCTATTTTTGGTAGGCATCGTGTATAACTTGGCCATAATTTCTGGCGGGCTCAGGAGGACATTCCTCCGTCAGGACAAACGTGAGGTCTTCACATACTAGAATTGAGTTTATGTTACTTTTCCATTTAACATAATTTTCTCCCATTAATTTATCATTAGTTAGAATAGCAATAATTGGAGAAACCATGCCTGAAATAAAATAAAGTAAACATGCATTTAAAATCCATTCATCGCATATTAAATTTAGCAAACATTTAGGCATAAAATTAAACATGATACATGAACCATGTATTGTAAATTAGAAACCCAAGAGAATTACTATGCCATACAAATCTATCATCCCACAAATAAATATCGCCATAGGATAGGTCAAGTATTTGCATGATAGATCGAGACAATCTCAATTGATTAATATATACGGGAATAACTCTTATTCCTATATTAACCGACCACCATTTGATTTGATCAAAGAATTTTGATTAAAATTTAATCATTCCTTCGTGAGTGTAACCCGTTGTTTCGGACTTGGACTTAACTAGTGAAGTGCCACCGCAGGGTAGGTCAGATCACCATATACATCTAGAGTTCCTATCCTCTCGAAATCCAAACTTGATATTGACCCAAAATGAACATCATCCGTAGGGGGACGAAAATAAAACCGTCTCGATGCGCCTTTTGAATCTCACATTTTTGGACTAACAACGAAGTTCGCAAGATATATTAATCGTATATCCCTCTCCCACTCACAATTTTTAAATTTAAGGTTTCTACTTAAAATATCTAATATTTTAATTCATTAGTGTCTATAAGTGTATGCGCGGCTAAAACATAGCCTCTACTTTACACTAGTGTATAATTAGTGATCTTATCAATTTTAACTCTTAAATTTTAATTCACTAATTTCCATTAGTCTCAACTAATATTTTACTTAATTAAACTAATTTAATTAAGTTTGGTTTAGAGATCTAATTTATTTTAACTCTTAAAATATTAGTTCACTAATAAGTTTAAAATTTAAAATTCAACAAATGGATAAATTTTTAATTAATCTATTTAATTAATTTAAGCGCATTATAAATTCCAATGATACGTGGAATTGTATCTCGAGTGCAGACCACACTACCGTCCATTCGGAATCGGCTATGGAATTTACGTACCGGGTTTCATCCGATATACCAAAGGAAAACATAATGCACTTATAAAGCACATTAATATTAAAATTTTTGAATTTCCAATTTTAAATCATTAAACCAAATAATCTTATTAATTTATTTTGATGCATATCATATTTCAATTTAAATCTTTTAAATTTAATAAAATTATATTTTATGACTATAATATCCATGCATTTAAAACATGTTATGGCATGTGAAAATGCAACAGTATACACCCTAAGTTATATGACATAGAATGTTATAACTTGAAATTTTTTTTTACATAGGAAAATAAATTTACAACACTTGTAAAAATTGGTCTTATGGCCTTATATTCCCAAAACCAAAATTAATACAAAAATAAGAGCCGGAAAATTTACGATTAATGCAATACATTTATCACATGAATCTAAAACAAACATTCATCACATGACTATTAAAATGTGTCTATTCATCACAACATGCAAATAATAAATTTATATCTCATATAAATCATTAAAAATAGAAACTTTTAATAAAAAAGAAGGGTTAAGAATACTTTTCAATCTCGCTAATGATGCCAATTATAGGAAATATTTTTCCTCACGCAGCGGAAGTGGCTTAGGGACTGGGATCGGCCTTGAAAAAATTTTCTGCCCTTTCCAGTTGATGGCAGAATCTGACCAACCTCTAGTATGATATATTGCTTCTATTTTTGACAATATTTTAGTCCAGAAACAACCCCCGAACAGCAGCTCAGATCTGATCCATTTTGTGCCCAAAACTCACACGCAGCTCACCCAAAACAACCCTAATTTTCTTGTGATGTAGCATTATTTCAGGTTTGAATTTTCTCACCAAAAAAAATCCCCACAACACCCTAAAATCACCCATTTGTATTCCTGATTTTTTTTGGATTAAACACGAAACATACCGAGTCCCAAAATATATATATCAATATGCGACAGTGAGTAGATTCACTGCTGTATGTATGCAAAAAGAAAGAAAAAAGTGATTTTGTTTAGACTCCGAATGACCTTCCATGCTATTTCTCGCAACCAACAAAGACAAGGGTGGCTTGACTCACAATCTAATCTCTAAACACTTTAGAAAAAAAATATCACCCCAGAATTTTTGTTTTTGTTTTTGTTATTTCTCTTTTTTTTCAACACTTGAGAGAAAAGTTTGAACAACAAGGTGGCTAGGGTTTGGAATGACTTGCATCAAGAAAAAAAATTATTTTTTTCTTTTTTTACTTAGGGTTAATGTTGTCAAAAATTAACAAAACACAAAGCCTTTTTTAGCTCCCAAAAGTCGGCCACCATCTATAATTTTGTAACATACATTCATTTAATAAATGTCATTATAATGATATAATGATGTTACTAAACAAGAAGATGTAATTACCATTTATGAAAATTGATTTTTAAAATCACATATTAAAAATCATTTGTTTCCTAAAGTGGCATATTAAACACTTTAATATTTATATATAAAAGTTTATAATTAGACTGTCCAATTATAATTAATTTGCTACAGTATATCGAGCTAACACGAGGACCAAATAGACCTGCGGTTCTGAGCTCCAATAATCCCGGAATATTAATTACATACGGATTGGCCCTTCACAAGTATCTCATAATCAGAGCCGGGTCATAATGTCTGTTATATCTCTCTAATTATTTTTACCTTAAGTATCATTGATTCTTTAATGAACGATTTATTCTTAAGCATTATGAATTTTAGTCTTTCTATTCCTAATAGAAAGACTTGAGCGCTCTAATCGTTCAAATACCGAATCAATCCTTAACGAAGATACTCCTCTATTTCTCGCAAGAAGAAGTGAATTTCATATCAATATAAAACGTCATCAGCTACACACCAAACCATGTCCCTAAAATAGTAGCTACTGGTCGGGATTGCTACATCAACCTCACCTTTGCAAATCAAAGGACATAGCCTACCATGTAAAAGTTCACAATACACTTAGGATTTAGAGTAATCCATATATGACCATCTAGTAGATTGAAATAAATTTTTGTATTTCACAGATATTATAAGAAATTCATTTATATATGGGTCTAGTCTTATATGATCACATCATATAAGTTGCCTCCATTCTCATTTCATCACATGGACGATCCCAGACCAAGTTCGCCATACACTTATATAATAGACCGCAGGTCTACATAAACAACAAATAAAGTACCCGCTTTGTTTGCTCTCTATGGACTGTTTTAGATTACTAATTTCATACTTAAATCCTCTTGTGTATGACACTAATACACTAAGTCTGAAGGCACATGAGTAATCAAGGGCAAACAAGATAAATTACAATATGCGATTTAAATTAAACTTTTGATAAATGAATAATGCATCTTTTGTTTCATAAAAAATAATTTCGTTTATATTTCATGAAGCTTTATGACATATATCCCAAAACTGAGCGAGGTCGGATTCCATCAATAAGATATCTGTGATCTGAATATATTCTACTTACTGATGTGGGGAGCCAAAGAGTTTCCCGCAAGGCAAGAAGGTACTGAGGAATAAATAGGTGAAGAAACATGGCAGCGGAACTGTGCTGTATAGAGACACAACAGAAGAATATTGTGCATAGACATAATGAAGTTGTACCATCCCCCTTTCGAAGATGCTACCGGCAGGGAATAGGCTATCCTATCCCCTGAGCCTTTGACTCACTGACTGTATACATCACAAAAAACTCATCTCAAATATAGACTTATGCATAAGGACCTTTGCCTAACTCATTAACATGAATGAAACTTAAAACTCATAATTGTGTACTCATTATTACTTCTATATACAACTCTAATATCTGACATACAACTTTACTTGACAATGACTGTACTGAAACTCTGTACACGACCTAGTGGACCAAACACCCTAGTGACTGCCATCAGTATCCATCCTTTCGAACTTATCCTCCAGGTAAACCTGAAAAATAAAAACACTGGGAGTGGGGGGTTAGATCGTTTGAACTACCTAGTGAGTGGACAATTCAAAACAGGAATTGAAATGCTTTTGAAAATCTATTGTTCTAAAACCAAAGTTATCTCAAGAAAATCAATCTTTCTTGGAATCTCTTTATTTATCTTAAAGCAATTCTCTTTCTGGAAACTTCCCTGAAAACTGATTTTGCTCTGTAAAACTCTGAGTTTCTCTTAAAACTGTTTCTCTTGAAAACACTTTTACAAAACAATAATTCTGAAAACCATGTCTCTGAGTATCTATAGAAAACCAGATGTATGGGGGCGTTACGTATCGTCGTCCCCTCATACGCCTAAACTAGTGGTCTTGGGCCGTTACGTATCACTGTCCCCAAGCCACTGAACTGGAGCCAAATGTGCAAATTCATGCCATTGGGGATTTATGTATCGCGGTCCCCAATGCATGCCACTGTCATGTCCCTGAATCTAGGGTCTAGGGG